>PVJC01002180.1:0-82323 GCA_004026665.1 Murina feae | reverse complement strand
GCCTGCACGCCGGGAGCTGTCTGTGCGGGGAAGTGAGCTTGGGCTCCCGCTCCATGTGGCACCCGCACCCATTTATGCTGTGGCAGCCGGGGCGGGGAAAGCCTCGAACCCACAGCCGGGAGGAGGGTGGCAGGTGCACCTTAGTCCCAGCTGAGCCTCAGAAACACGCCAAACCAGCCCCGCCCTGCCTCCCCCCCACTTGTCTCTGGGGTGGGAGGGAGCATCGCCCCAGGACTCTGGGAATCCGATTCCAGAGGCGAGTGATGCGGGTCACTTTATTCTAGAAACTTAGGACTTCGCGCCCGGCCTGAGTCCTCTGTCCTCCTGCACCATCGTCATGCGGGGTCTGAGTCCGCCGTGTTCGCCTGTTAGATGCCCCGAGGGCACAGTGATAACGAGGCTCCCTCGCGGAGACAGGCTGGCGGCCACAGGCACAGCCAGCCTCCCAGCCTGGGGTGGACTCCTGCTTCGGCTGCAGGAAAACGGGGGCAGGGGGCGGGCAGAAGCAGGCACACAGCTGTTGGTGTGGAAAATGACACAATAAGTAAGAATACGAGAATGAACTGTGCTATGTACTCACCATTGTCAGCCCGCCGTGCCCGCCCCATGTGCCACGTGGTGTATTGGTTCCCGGATGAGCCAGGCAGTTCTGGTGAAAGTCCGGCTGGATGGGGGTGCCCTTCCTTGGCACTGAGGTTGGCATGACCAGGCAGAGGTTGGGGTCTTCGTCTGCTGGTGCCTGGGGACCCAGGGACTCTGAGAGGCACCTCCACGCGTGGCCAGTGGCTCCCTCCGCGAGGCGCGGTCAGCGGGGCCACCAGCCGGGAGCAATGGTGCGGCCCCGCGGATCCTTCAGCCTCACCGACGCCCTTGACGGAACCACGTTGTCCCCACCACAGGGCTCCACCCTGTGTCAGAGGAGAGGGGTCTGCCAGGGCCGGAGGGTCTCGGGGTCAGCCCCCGTGTAGACGCGTGTGTCCATGCCTCCCAAACCCAAGCTTTTCCCCGGTCTTCACGTGACGGGTGGCCACGGGGAGGGATGGCGAGTGATTCCAAGTCCAAGACGTCTTCCCGGATCCCTCTGTGAGCAGCGTGGCAGGTGAGGAGAGCGAGGCCCATTCGTGCTGGGAAATTTCTCCAAGTTTTCTGCGTGGCGTCTGGCCACGCAGAGTGCGTTTCTGGAGTCATTCCCTCGCCCTCCGCCGCTGGCTTGTTTGGATGAAACAGGCTGCTTCCTGACATTGCAATAGCCGTTCCGACACGCATCGGACGGCAAGACCGTCTGTGCTCGCTCGCCAGCCGTGCGTGTCTGTCGGGGGAGTTGATCGCATACGTGCGCGAGGCTGGTCTTGTGGAGACTTCCGTGGCAGATGGCTGGCGTCTCGGGTTGGGAATCTGTTGTCTGTCACCCCGTCAGGAAGCAGGGAGATGATTTTCCCATCATGTGTGTGTGAGGTTGCTTTTCCGGGAAGCGAGTGTTTACCCTCAGAAACTCGAGCGGGAGACCAGGCATTGACCTGGGTGCCCCGTCAGCCGCCCGCCATCTGTGTGCCAGGAGGAGTCAGAGCGGACGTCTTGGGCTTTAGCCGTGGACCATTTTGGTGTCGGGAAGTCCACTGCCATGGACCACAACGCCAGCATCGCCGGCCCCCCGAGTGGCTGGGCGGCCCCGGCGGAGGGCCGCGGCCCTGGGAGGGGCTCGGTGGTGGTTCGACGGGAAGTCCGCCTTCTGAGAGTGGTCTTTGCGAGCGAGAGAAAGCCCTGTTCCCGCTCTGTTCTGATGAGGAATGACACCGTACGTTCTCCGTTCCCTCCCACCCATCTCTGGCTTTGTTTTACTTTTTTATTTTCCCAACAGGCGAACCGGCCTCCCGCCAAGCTCAACCTCCTCACCTGCCAAGTGAAGACCAACCCCGAGGAGAGGAAGTGCTTCGACCTCATTTCGCGTAAGTTTATTTCTCAGGCGCCACGCCCCAGAGGAGCCCTTTCGAACCGTCTGCCAGGGTGTCGGCCCCTTTGTGCCTGTGGAAGAGCTGATTTGGAGGAGAGAGGCCTGCATTTCAGGTGACGGGCGTACTGTTCCCCAGGAATGCCCGGCCTGACGTGGAGGAGGCCCCCCCGAGCTCTCCGAGGTTCTCTACGCCTCGATGCCTCGCCCCAGCTCCCAGCTCCCAGCCTCTTCTGTTTGCAAACGAGGCGATTATCCTAGGTCAGCCCAAAGCCTGAATCCCCTCCTTTCCTATAAGAAGAACAGTTCCGTGGTCTAAGCATCTGTGATGTTAAAAGTGCTGTGGCTCAGTGGATAGAGCATCTGCCTCTGGGCTGAAGGGTCCCGGGTTTGATTCCTGGTCAGGGCACAGGCCCGGGTTTCGGGCTCCGTCCCCAGTGGGGGGCGTGCAGGGGGCAGCTGACCAATGAATCTCTCTCATCATCAATATTTCTATCTCACCCTGTCCCTTCCTCTCTGAAATCAATAAAAATATATATATAAAACTTAAGAAGCACTATTGTTTAAAAAAAAAAAAAAAGTGCTGCCCACGATGGGGACCAGGCCTTGCGAGCGAGCTCTCGAAACGGGTTAGTGTTCCGACCACAGGACCAGTGTCCCCGGTTCCTTCCGGGGGCGCGCGCAGGGGAATCGCCCCGACTCTGACCCAAGCCTGCCTGTTGCTTCTGCCGGTGGCTGCTCTCTCTTGGCTGCACTGTGTGTCCTCCTTTTCCCAGGGGTGGCCCTGCCTGCCTCCGGGTGCACCCCTCTGCCGGCACGCCCCCGGTGTGTTCTCTGCCACGTCTCGCTTTCAGCGTTAAAGTTCACGTCCTGCCGGCTGGTGTGGCTCAGGGGGCCCGGCCCCCAGCTTCATCGAGTTGTGAACCAGGAGGTCACGGTTCAGTTTCCGTCAGGGCACAGGCCCGTGTTGCTGGCTCGGTCCCCCGGGTGGGGTGTGCAGGAGGCAGCCAACCCACGATTCTCCCTCATCGCTGATGTTTCTATCTCTCTCTCCCTTTCCTTCTAAAAATCTATTAAAAACGGTAACGCTAAAGCTTTTGAGACGTGATGGTTTCGAGGGAACAGCCTCACTGGAAGCTGCATCGCGTTAGCCTTGCATGGAGGGACAGGCAGGCTCAAGGCCACAGCTGCCAAGCAAGGCGGGCGTGCGAGGGACGCGAGGGGTGCTGGCCTTTGCAGGAACTGTGCACACCCGAGCGCAGCACCCGGGCGACCCCAGAGGGCGGCAGTAAGCAGCTTCCCGTGGGCATCGTGCCCGTGGCCGCCCGCTCACACTGACGGGGCCCCTCTCGCCCGCAGATGACCGCACGTACCACTTCCAGGCCGAGGACGAGCAGGAGTGCCAGATGTGAGTGCGGGCGGGGCGGGCTGGGGGGCGAGGCAGGCGAGGGGGGCGGCAGGGCAGGCTGGGGGGCGGGGCAGGCTGGGGGGCGAGGCGGGCGAGGGGGGCGGCGGGGCGGGGCCCATCACAGCGCCTCTCCTCCCCAGATGGATGTCTGTGCTGCAGAACAGCAAAGAGCAGGCCCTGAACACCGCCTTCCAGGGCGACGACCCCCCCGGGGAGCACAACATCGTGCAGGAGCTGACCAAGGAGATCATCGCCGAGGTCCAGAGGATGACGGGCAACGACGCGTGCTGTGACTGCGGGGCGCCAGGTGCCCAGCCCGTCCCCTCCCCCAGCACGGGGAAGGCCCAGGCCCAGCCATGGATCTTCTCTCCTGATGCCTTTTCATTTTTAAAGAGAGAGAGGAAGGCAGAGGGGAAGAGGGATAGAAACATCAGTGAGAGTCCTGGCCGGTGTGGCTCGGTGGGTAGAGTGTGGGCCTGTGGACCGCAGGGTCCCGGGTTCGATTCCGGTCAAGGGCACGTACGTACCTCGGTTGCTGGCTCCTCCCCGGTCCTGGGCCCTGGTCGGGCCGCGTGCAGGAGGCAACCCATCGATGTGTTTCTCTCTGTCTTTCCCTCTCCCGTCCACTCTCTCTCAAAATCAATGGGAAAATATCCTTGGGCGAGAGTGAAAGGAAGATCAATGAGAGGAATATCGTCGATCAGCTGCCCCTACACGCCCCACACTAGGGATGGAGCCCCCATCAGGGCCTGGAATCGAACCGACGACTTCTTGGTCCCTGAGTCGATGCTCAGCTGCTGAGCCACTCCAGCCTGGCTCCCTTCCACTTCAGAAAGGCCTTGCAGCTGAGGGGGAGCTCAGACGGCACCCCCAGGCCGCCTGCGCCGTGTGCCAGCCACGTGGGGTACAGGGGGGTGGTTGCCGGGTGGCTCTCAGACTGGATCAGGTGCAGGGGGCCCCACACAGCTGAGAGATTTCCGTGCTTTTTGAGAAAACAGGAGCTCAGAGGGAAGGTCAGAGCAAGGTCATGGCGCTGGCAGTGACTGCGGGGCTTTCCGGGGACTAATCCCATCCGCCCTCTGTTAGACCGTCTCAGCGACTTGGAGCCGCTGTCTGGCCTGTGACCTGCCGGCCACCCGCCCTCGGAGGCCCGTGTGGCCTGCGGCCCGGGCTGCCCTCGGGGTCTGAGACGCGGTGCGTGTGTCTGCGTCCCGGTGAAGCCGGTAGGGGCTCCTTCTAGTGGCCGTAGCCCGTCCCCGTAGGCTTCAGCCGTGAGCATTGGAAAGGTTTGCGAGCCGACTTGTTCTTCCAGGAAGATGGGGGTCCGGGGAGCACAGAGCAGCCTGTTCTGAGGGAGAGACCGAGGCGTGGCGAGAGCGGGCCTCCTTTTCCCGCTAATTCTGTGACCGTTTTTTGTAAAAACCAACAACAAAAACGGTGCAGAGCAGATGTGCCGGGAGCTCCTGGTCCGGAGGCTGTCCCTGCGGATGATGTGAGGAATGACCTCGTCCTGGACCATGTGCAGCTCTCCTTGGCAGGCGTCCTGGGTCTCATCAGCGTCTCTGAGGGAGTGGTGGGAAGCGGATGGTGCTTTTTCTTGAGGAAAGAGAAGGGTGGAGCTCGGGCTAGAAAACGCTAAGTGCTGAGGCAGCACGGCTGCTGCAGAACCTGAGCTAAGTTCGTCTTCAGGTCCACCCTCTCCCAGCGGCACATGCAGCCCATGGAGGGGGGGTCCAGGGGGGAGAAAACGAGGCGCCTCCCGGCGGGCGTTCCCTAACAGCAGTTCCCACCCTGTGGATCTGGACCCCTTTGGCGGTCGAACAACCCTTTCACGGGGGTCGTCTGAGACCACCCTGTATATCAGATATTTACATGACGGTTCATAACAGGAGCAGCATCACAGCTATGAAGTAGCAACGAGAATTATGTTATGGTTGGGTCACCACATGAGGAGCTGTATGTAAAGGGCCGGAAGGTGGAGAACCACTGCCCTAACATGAAAGAAATGTCATAACTGTAGCGTTTTGAAAACGACTCCACAGTTACCCGGGGACCAGGGCTGTGCTGCGCACCCACTGTGTGTTCCTAAGGGCGACTAGCCGTTCCACAGGGAGCTGCACTGCTGGCCCCAGGGGAGTTTTACTCTGAATCCCCCCTTTTCAGTGAATCCAGCTGTTTTGTCGGGCATTTCTTGCGTACCTACTATGTGCCACACACAGTGTAGGAGCACAGGTGTGAGTCCAGCGCAGGGCGGGCAGCCGTCTGGCTCTGTGCCCGCCTGCAGCCCCCAGCAAGGCCCTTCAGGGGAGCAGGGCGGGTGCCCACACACGGGGCTCCGGGGCTCTGTGTGCGCGCAGTGAGGGCGTGCAGGAAGGGCACTGGCATTGCTGTCGCGCTCCCAGCGTGAGCTCTGATGGCTACCAGAGTGCTGTGCGCAGAGCGTGGCGTCAGTGCGCAGTGTGTCCTCTCGTGGTTGTCAGCACCTGTGAACATACAGGCACACCTGACTTCCGTCAGCGCCCCCTGTGGCAGGTAATTAGACTTGGGCTGGTGTGACCAGGTCAGTGATGGGCGCAGCCTGTAGAGGGCGCTGTGTCCTGTTCCTCGTTCACCCATCACCTAATGAGTGGACGGGGAGGTGGGTTAGGAGAGGGAGCGGGCAGACAGGCGCCTCTGTGTGTGGAGTGTAAGTGGGAGGGGTTCTGGTAGAATGCGGGCCTGGCTGCATCAGGGGTCAAGCACATGCTGGTGCCCAGAACCCCGTGTGCGGTGACTGCGAGGGAGGGGCCTGGCCCCGGGCCCTCTGCTTCCCGCTGGCTCCAAGTCCCCTGTTCCCTTCACAGACCCCACGTGGCTCTCGACCAACCTGGGCATCCTGACCTGCATCGAGTGCTCGGGGATCCACCGCGAGCTGGGCGTGCACTACTCCCGGATGCAGTCCCTCACCCTGGACGTCCTGGGCACATCCGAGCTGCTGGTAACCTTCGCCGCCGTGACTTGGGGGGTGGGCGTGAACTGTGCGGGAAGCTAGCTGTGTGCGTAGGCGTTCGAACCCACTTTGGTTTCTTTCAATTTTTTAAATATATTTCTATTGATTTCAGAGAGGAAGGGAGAGGGAGAGCATCATGGGCCGGCTGCCTCCTGCACGCCCCCTAGTGGGGATGGAGCCCGCAAGCCGGGCCTGTGCCCTGACCAGGGATGGAACCCTGACCTGGTTCCTAGGTGGACGCTCACTGAGCCACACTGGCTGGGCTGTTTTCTCTTTTTAAGAAATGACATTTTTATTTGAATTGGGATTTTAAGATAATTTGGGGGGGTGTTATTTAAAATGTACATTGTTGAAAGTATTACAGATGTCACCCGTTTTTTATCGCATTGACCCCCCTCCGCCCCTCCTACACTATTGTCTGTGTCCATGGGCTCTGCCCCTAAGTATACAAGTTCCCTGGTTAATCCCCCCTCCCCCCTCGCTTTCTCTCTGAAGTGCGTCTGTCCCATGCTCCGCTGACTCTGGATCTGTTTTGTTCATCCGTTGTTGAGTTCGTGGGATTGGATCTGGCTTCCACGGGGCCGATGGCTGTTGAGGTTGCAGGTGGATTTGGGCGATCACAGACTCATGAGTGATCCCTCCTTCCAGCTTCCAGCAGCCGAGGTCGCTCTTGTTCCAAAACGCCCTTCATCGTGAAGGAAGGGAAGCGACGCTCCGAGAGGAGCCAGGGACCGGGGGGGAGATGCTGGAAGAGGCTGGGGGTTCGCCCGGCTCACCCCATTCGTTAAACGGACAGAGCTGGAGCCCGAGGCATCAAGGGCTCCCCCGCCCCCTGAGTCACAGCCTGGCTCAGCTTCTTGTGGGCTTTTCCCCGTCCCTTTGCCGTCACCTCTGGGGGAGAGTGCTCTTTGCTCTCTTCCGTTGCGTCTGAAAGAGTCTCTCCCCCTCGGCCCCGTGATAACACAGACACAGGCCCGTGTTGGGGCCGAGGCGTTTTCCGTGCATAGCGTTCAGCGTCCTGAGAGGCAGGACACGCATGCCCGGGCGGCACATGGGGCTACCGTCAGCGTCCATGGCTGGCCGGGCACCAGTGTTTGGGTTTTTCCTTGCTGGAGCTGGGCACCAGGCAGTAAGTAGAAGTGGGTATTGATTGCTATTGATTTAGTGTCAAGAGCAATAGTCGTGACAGAAGGTCAGTCCCTGTGGTCAGTAGACGCTCAAGGGGCCAAGCATCTTATTGACCAGCCCTCAGGGGCCAGCGGGTCTGAACTTGTAATGCACTGAACGACCTCGTCGGCTTCTCTCCGTCTCCAAAGGTTCCTTCCTGGTCTTGCAGGGCCACGTGGGGAGACCCTAGAGTGGACTCCAGTGTGGACTTCAGTCAGTGACATCCCCATGTCAGTAACATCCCCATGTCAATAGCATCCATGTCAGTAACATCCCATATCCCATGTCAGTGTCAGCGACACCCCATGTCAGTAACTCCCCCATGTCGGTGTCATCCCTGATTACTTAAGGTTGGAAACTCAGCTAGCCTGTCCTGGCCAGTTTGGCTCAGTGGATAGAGAGCCTGCAGACTGAAGGGTCCCGGGTTCGATTCTCTCTCTGTCTCTGCCCCTCCCTTCCACTCTCTTATGGAATAATACCCTCGGGTGAGGATTAACAAAAGGAAAAAAGAAGCTAAGCTAACCCAAGCAGGGTGTCCTCAGTCACACGCTGTGGTTACTGCTAGTATCACGATGCATGAAACACGTGTGGAGAGGTGTGTGTGTGTGCGTGCGTGCGCAGGCGGGGCCTTGGCTGACGGAGGATGGCGTAGGATTGAGACTCGCACAGTATATTTTCAAAGAAACCAGTTAGCCCCGCTGCCCGGCGGCAGCTGGTATGTGCCGGTTGCTGTGAAGGGCACAGAGGTGATACATATCAGCCTCTCCTCAAAGATCCCAGGACAAAATAAGCAAATATTTCACCACCAACCACTTCACGCTCCCATCGCTTTAAGGAAACCAGCACTTGCCTCTGCTTGGCCCCGCGCGTCCACACGCCCACCTGGCCATTCCGGCTGCTGGTGCTGCTCGCTGGGTGGGCACCGGGCTGTAGTCAGCTCCCCCACAGCTGTAACGGCTGTAAGGAGCTTCAGAAACACAGGTGATAGCAACGCGGAGTAAGATAACCGGGAAGTGATGAGCTTTATTACTTTTTAAAATAGGATTATTTTAAAATAGTTTTTCATTCATTTCAGCCAGGAAGGGAGAGGGAGAGAGAAACATCCGTGGTGAGAGAGAGCCATGGATCAGCTGCCTCCTGCACACTGCACGCTGGGACTGAGCCTTCACTCCGGGCCTGTGCCCTTGACCGAGAATCGAACCCTGACCTCCTGGTTTACAGGTTGAGGTTCAACCATGGAGCCACGCTGGCCGGGCACACGATGATTTTTTAAGTTACGCGTTTATGTCCGTAATGTTAACAATGGCTGCACGAGCCGGTGGGAGCCTGACCCTCCCGCACCTGTGACCCCTGCCTGCCTGCCTGTCTCAGAACATCACTGACCCTCACGGGACGCTGTTGCCAGCCACGGAGGAGAGACGAAAGGTTGAAAGACAGTGGCTCCATCTTGTGCAGATGACACGACCTCTGACCCCGGGTCCAGGTCTCTGTGTCGGCCCCCAGAGCCTCTGTCTGTATGTTCTCGTGGGAGCCACGAGTTGGGCCACCTCTTACTGCTGCAGAGAAATCGGACGGGGCCTGCCGAGTGCAGACCTGCAGAGGTTTTCAAAGTCTGACGGAGTGTAGTTTTCAGCTCTCCCTTTTCTTCAGGGGTTTTCAGAAAAACGGGGCGGGGGTGGGGGAGAAGGTCGAGTCCTCTGGGAGTTATTCCTGCCCTCTGCCTGCCCCCAACCTGTGTCTGTCTGTCGGGCCGGCTCTGCGTTCCTGCTGACCCGTGGCTGGGGTGCTCCTCTGAGTGGCCAGCACCTCCACCCCGGCCCTCCTGGGGTTCACCTGGCCCCTGTCCGCCCTGAGCCCTGACTGCGGGGCGTGGTGCCTGGAGCGCAGGACACGTGGCCAGCCGGCTGCCCGCCTGGCTGCAGCCCCCAAGCCAGTTGGTAGCACTGGGATGTGAACCTGAACCCTGGCTCTCCGGCCCCAATGCAAATGGGAGCGCGGTTCTGGGGGCGTGAGTAAGGCCGAGTCCGCCCCGTCGGGACTCCATCCAGGGCGCTGCAGGAGGCCGATCGCGGGCGGGCACGCTGCCTCTCCTCTCGAGTTTTATGGGTCCCTCTGGGGTTTGGGGTTGTCCGTCTTTATGAAAGGCGAACCGCTTTATTGCTCTGTTTCGTAGCGGCCCTGAGCCCGGCTCAGCTGGCTGAGGCGTGTGTGGGGAGGGCGCCTCGTGGCCGAGTGCCCTGAGCGGGCTGTGTCGTTGCAGCTGGCCAAGAACATCGGGAACGCGGGCTTCAACGAGATCATGGAGAGCTGCCTTCCAGCCGGGGACTCCGTCAAACCCAGCCCGGGCAGCGACATGTGAGTGCGGGTTCTGAGGGGCAGGGAGTGACACGTCTGGGGGCGTCGACTGTTTCTCTCGGGCGGGGGTGGGGAACGTCTGGCCCAAGAAACCCTTCGGTCCGGCGCTGCCCAGGCAGTAGGGGCGCGTCCGTGAAATGCCTGACCAAGTTGGACAGGCTCGTCTCTCGCCTGATGGTTTTGTGTGGCCGGTTAGTGATGCCATGAAGATCCCCATGGCTCTGGGCAGGATGCTTCCCCAGCCGGCTTGAGGGGCAGAGTCAGCCTACGCTGTGGGTTTCGGGGCTTTTTCTTGACATCGCCTTCCCCTTTCGGGGTGTCTCGGTAGAAATGGGATGCGAGGCTGCTTCTCAGAGGGCGAGGCCCCGGAAAGCCCTGTGGGCTGGGGTTCTGGGTATGTGCAGGGGGTGCGGTGAGTGTCGCCTTCGCCTGGTGGTGTGTGGGTTCGCACTAGCCTGTCTGCCTGGGGAGTGTAGTCCCTCCAGGCTTAGGTCTCTCCTAAAGCCAGGGCAGGCAGGCGGGTGGGCCACCCTAGCAAGCGCCCCTCCCGGAGGCCAGGCAGGCGTCTGTGGGGGCCACGAGCGGCTGCTGCAGGAGGGAGGGTGACTGGGAGAGAGGCCCCGTCAGGGCTGTGGGCAGGCAAGGCTTGGAGGCACGAGGTGGTGCGGCAAGCAGCTGGGGGGTGGGGCACGACTTCAGGGGGAGCGGAGACGAGGCCGGCACCCCGGGGCGGGGGCGCTGAGAGTGGGTGGCCCCACCCCGGGCCCACACAGCCAGTGCTTGGGATCAGGATGCCGCCCCGGGACCCCTGCGCGGGCCTTGACCGCCTGCACTGGGAGCTGGAGGGTTTGCTGCTTCGTGAACACGTCTGAGGGCTCCCCGGAGCGGGTCCCGCATAGGCACGGGGTGGCGGCTTCCGGATTGAGCTTCTCGTGAGGGCGTGGGGACTGTGGTTTTTTGTTTTTTGTTTTTGTTTTTTTAATCTCAGGGAAAGGAGGAGAGAGAAAGAGAGAAACATCAATGATGAGAGAGAATCATGCATTGGCTGCCTCCTGCACAGCCCACACTGGGTATTGAGCCCCAACCCAGGCCTGTGCCCTGAGCAGGAATCGAACCATGATCTCCTGGTTCATAAGTCGACGCTCACCCACTGAGCCGCACCAGCCGGGCCTGATGGCTTGTGTCACGAATGAGGGATGTTGGCTGTGGGAGTAGAGGCCTCCGCCTTTGACAAGGCCGTGGCGCCCCCTCCCAGGAACGCCAGGAAGGACTACATCACCGCCAAGTACATCGAGAGGAAGTACGCGCGGAAGAGACACACGGACAGCGCGGCCAAGTTGCACGGCCTGTGCGAGGCCGTCAAGACGAGGGACATCTTCGGGTTGCTGCAGGCCTACGCCGACGGCGTGGACCTCACGGAGAAGGTCCCGCTGGCCAACGGACATGTAAGAGCCTGGCGAGGCCGGGAGCTAGGGGTGCCGGCGGGAGAGCGAGGTTCTCTGCGGGAGGGCGGCGTTGGGCTCCAGGGAGCGTGAGCAACCCGTGGGCACTCGGGGGCCTGGGGGCCGGGCCTCAGCGGCAGGACCGGGAGCCACGTCGGGGAGGAGAGGCCTGGTGCTCCCCCGCTCTGCTCCCAGCCCTCCCCCACCCCCACCCCCACCCCCATTTCCCGAGGCACTTTCTGGAGAGGGCGGGGGCTCCCTGTCAGGGTGTCCTAGCTCCTCCCTCAGGGGCCTGGGGTCACACGTTCTCCTGAAACCTTCTTTGGCCCAGAATAAAGGCACTCGGTACAGGGCAGGTGCCTGCTCAGCTGTGCCTTCCACTCCTGCACCGCCACCCGGAACAGCCTTCATGTGGGCCCCCTCCCTGGCCCCCCAGAACTTGCTTTCAGAAGAGGCCGTGGTAGTCACGTGGCCTCTGCTATGAGCTGAAGACAGTCCAGCTCTGTAAGAGCCGGCGTACAGGGGGACCCCCCGCCTTCCTGGGTCCTGGAACGGAGACCCCAGCTCACAGGCTGTGATGTTAATGGAGGGACAAGGACAGGGGACGGGGAGGGGGGCTCTGAGAGGAGACCCCTAGGTCTATGGTCCTCCTGTGGAGGCAGAGACGGGGGCTATCTGTAACATGCAGGCTCCCGTGGGCAGCGAGGCCGCCGGCAGGTCAGGGCACGGTGTCCCGGGGTGGGCTGGAAGGGAGCATGGCCGCCTCTGCTTGCCCTGCAGGAGCCGGACGAAACCGCCCTGCACCTGGCCGTCAGGTCCGTGGACAGGACCTCGCTGCACATCGTGGACTTTCTGGTCCAGAACAGGTGGGCCTGCTCGGATGGGGGGGGGTGGAGCTGGTGGTGTTCTTGGGGTTCCCGAGGGAGGAGGCGGGTGACGTGGGCCCTGAGGCTGGGGTGGCCCCAGGGCTGAGCAAGGGCTGCAGGGCAGTGCGGCCCTGTGGGAGGCGGGAGCGAGAGGCCCTGGGGGGGGGGACTGCAGGCTGCAGCCCTGGTTGGGGGCCCAGGGAGACACCAGGCCTGAGAAGCAGCCCAGCTGTGGCCCCCACAGTGGTCACGTGGCTTGTCCCACATCCAAGGCACGTGGGTGCTTTTTGGGGTGCGGAAGGGGTTGCATTGGAAGAATTTGGAAATTCACTCACAGTTCCCGCTCCTGCTTCAGGGCCAGGCCCGGGCGAGCAGCCTGGGGGAGCCTTGGGGCTCGGGCCTTTGGAAAGTGCCTTTTGCCTTTTCTGGAAAAGAGTCCATAGTAAGACGGGAATGCTCGCCCGTTGTGTGGCTTCCCGCAGCCTCGGCACCGACTGGGGAGCCAGGCGGCAGGGACTCGGGGGTGCGGGGCCCGGGAAGGCAGTGGCTGAGGTGCAGCCCGGGTGCCTCTCCGCCATCCCTGGTGGCCTAAGTCAGGGCACCCTGCTCACAGCAGGCCCGCCGCCTGCTCACCCTCAGTCCCCGTGGCTCACTGTTCCCTCTCTCTCTCCCGGTCGCCGGCCAGCGGGAACCTGGACAGACAGACGGGGAAGGGCAGCACGGCCCTGCACTACTGCTGCCTGACGGACAACGCCGAGTGCCTGAAGCTGCTGCTGCGCGGCAAGGCCTCCATCGAGATAGGTGAGCGGCCGGCGGCCTCCCGCCCGCGTTCTCTCAGGGACACGGGGACAGTCGGACGGCACTGGGCTCCCATCGGTGCTGAGGACACAAACCTGCCCTCCGTTCAGCAGGGGTCCCCCGGCATGTCCTGCAGGGCGGCTGCGCCCGGCCTCAGAGCAGCCTTCCTCCTAGACTGTCCATCCGTGGCCGGCGTCGCAGGGATGGTGTGGGCAGGCGAGAGGCCCCGCCACTGCCCCTGACACTGAGGCGACGTTGGCCGTGGTTGGGGCATCTCACCCTCCTGTTCGTAGCCCACACCTCGGGTCAGCCCAGCCCCTGCTGGCTCAGGGAGAGCAGTTACACCCGTGCCCCCACCGTGGGACCCTGACGTCCAGCCCAGCCCAGGCTAGTCCAGCGGCATCTGGCTGCAGTGGGTCGTCAGGAAATGCTATTGAGGACGATTGAGAAGGAGCAAGAAAGGCACTCACCTGCTGGAGAGCCAGGTTCCTTTTTCAGAATTAATCGTCAGACCCGGCTGGTGTGGCTCCGTGGTTGAGTGATGACCTATGAACCAGGAGGTCATAGTTGATTCCCAGTCAGGGGCACAGGCCCGGGTGGCCGGCTTCACCCCCAGCCGGGGGCGTGCAGGAGGCAGGCGATCCACGACTCTGTCATCATAGACGTTCCTACCTCGCTCCCTCTCCCTTCCTCTCTGAGATCAGTGGAAATATATTTTTTAAAATTTTAGTCAAGCCTGGTTGGCCGAGGTTCCTGAGGAGAAAGCCCACGTTTCCCATTTGTGGACAGACGGCGGCGGGGCATGAGGTTACCATGGCTGCCGCCTCCACCGCAGTGCTTTGGGTGCGGGACGGGGGGAACGGCTTTATGGGACGTACAGTTTGCGTGTTGATCTCTGTTGGTTGGCTCCCTCCGTGGTTCCAGCGCCAACCTTGTGAAGTCTCACCCGACACGCACGGCGTCAGTTCCGTACGACCGTCACGGCGGGCTCAGCCCCGGCATGGGCACGCGTGCCGCGGATTTCACCGGGCCTGTTCGATTGCACTTGGGCCGCTGCTCTGTGCCTCTTACTGTCTTCATCTCAGACCGCTGCTTGTTCTTGTCGCCCCGCCTTGCAGCCAACGAGTCAGGGGAGACGCCGCTGGACATCGCCAAGCGCCTCCGGCACGAGCACTGCGAGGAGCTGGTGAGTCCGCACAGGAGGGTTAAGTCACTTGCCCGAGGCCACACAGCGCCTCCGTGGCTGTGGAGACCGTGAAGCCCCGTGTCCCGAGACCCGCAGGTGAATCTGATGAGGGACGCTCCCTGCAGCTGGAACTCGGGGTCTGCCTGCCCGGGGAGCACTGAGGGCCCCTGGGAGGGTCGGCCGTCACTTCCTGCAGGGCTTCCCTCCCCTGTCGGCTGAGGAGGGCTGGGCTGCCCTGGGGGACACGCTGCACATCATTCTGTAGATCTCGCGTCCCTGACCTGCGCGCAGTTTGCAGGGCACCTGACGGGCTTGGGTTTCGTGGTTCTCTGTGAGTCAGGGAGGGGGTGTCACACGGACGCTGGAGGGGGGCTCCCTGCCTCCCTGCCTCCCTGCCTTGGACGGGCGGGTGTCTCCCGGGCTGAGCGCCTGAGCCGCGTCACCCACAGTCCTTTGCTCCCCTCAGCTGACCCAAGCCTTGTCTGGAAGGTTCAACTCCCACGTGCACGTGGAGTATGAGTGGCGGCTGCTCCCCGAGGACCTGGACGAGAGCGACGACGACGTGGACGAGAAGCTGCAGGTCCGCGCCCGCGCGTAAACCCGGGTTCCGCACGCGAGCCGCGCGGCTCCCAGCCCGCCATCAGGGCGGGCGCTGGTGGGCGGGAGGGAAAGGGGGTTTGCTTCTCGCTTCCCGTTGCCCTCACCCCTCCGGTCTCCCCGCTCCTGCACGCGCTCATGACAGGAACGTGCAGGGCAGCGTCCTGGCAGCTGCTCGCCTTTTGACGTGAAGGGAAGACGGAGGCGGGCTCCCGTCCCAGCGGGGAGGCTAGGAGCCAGGTCCCCCTGCGCCCTCCCCCGCCCCCAGGCCATGGTCACCGAGTGGAGCTTTGAAACCGGCACAGAAACCGTTCAGTGGCCCTTGGTGCTCATTTCCTTGATCAGATGGGGCCGTTGACGCAGAGAGAGGGGTTGATGCAGCCGCAGGGAAGCAGGCCTGGAGAGACCAGCTTAGGGCAGCCTGCGGGCTCCTGCCCCCCAGTTCCTTCTCGTGACCATCCCTGGGGGACCTCGGGACGCGGCCACCATCTCAGTCTCAGAGGGAGAGTCAGACTCGGATGGACCGGCCGCAAAGCCCAGGCTGCCGCCGCTGTGACCTGGGGAGGCTTGCCAAGTTTGCTCGTTCTCCCATGGGACGCTCGGGCGTGTTCGAGGGCGCCCACTTACATACGTGGCGTTTCTGAAGCCTCGTGTCCCGTCCTTGTGGCGGAGCACCTCACGTCCATACTGGCCACTCCTTTGTCTTCATTCTCAGCCGAGGGCATTTTTCCCCGTGTAATTTTTGAGAGCAGAAGAGGGGGAGAGACAGAGAGTGAAACATTGATGTGAGAGAGACACGTCGATGGGTTGCCTCCTGCACCTGCCCCAACCAGGGCTGGGGATCGAGCCTGCAACCGAGGGAGGTGCTCCTGACCCGAATCAAACCCTCGATCCTTCAGTCTGAGGGCCGATGCTCTAACCATTGGGAAAACCGGCTAGGGCCATCCTGAGTCTTAGGATAAGAAGTTCCTTTGGTGAGTTAGCGGTAAAACAGGGTCAGACTGGTTTCCTACACGCCTGCCTTCAAAGGGAGTAGGTCTGAAACACCGCCCCGGCTGAGAGCCCCTTCCGTCAGCCACAGCTCACCTGCCCGCCCTGTGGGCAGTGGCCCTGCAGGTGGCATCGCCCAAGTAAATTTCCGACAGGAAGGGCATGTCGGAGCCCAGACATCGCCCACCCCCTCTTTTTCCAGCAGAGAGCGGGGGGTGGGGGGGGGGGGACACGGTCGGTTCCCATAGCTGTGGGCCTTGTGGGAATTTAAAACCAGGCGAGGAGCCGGCAGCCACCCAGCTCTGCACAGCTGAGCTGGTTTGAGCCATGGGGTCGGCCGGCTCGTCGCCGGTAGACGGAACGCGGTGGCCCGGAGGCCCGTGTGCCCGCACCCCACACCTGCCGCCCCTCCGCAGCCCAGCCCCAGTCGGCGGGAGGACCGGCCGGTGAGCTTCTACCAGCTGGGCTCCGGCGCCGCGGCTCTGGCCAAGGACAAGCAGCGGGCCTTCGCGCCCAGCGTTGTGCAGAACGAGACGTACGGAGCCGTCCTGGGCGGTGGCCCGGCTCCCGGCCAGCCCGCGGCCCCCGGTGCCGCCAGCGCCCCGCCTCTGCCCCCGCGGAACGTGGCCAAAGGTACGGCGCCCCCAGAGCCCAGCGGGCCGTGCAGGCGGCTGCGGTTGGGGTTCGGGTGGGAGGGGGTGCTCTGCTGCCTCGGGAAACGCCGTCAGGCATCCGTAGGTGCCGCACACAGTGCAGCGTCGACCTGGGCCTTGCTCTGCGCGCAGGTGTGGCGCCCGTGGGACACGGGTGCCGGTTCGCCCTGGTCACCTGCGGCCTTCTTTCCTGCCCTTTCCCTTCGCGTTCGCCCCTCGGCCCTTCCTCTGCCTCCGTCCTCCTCTGGCTTCTCCCCGCTCTGCCTGTGCGCGGCCGCGTGAGGCACCGCAACTGCTTCCCAGGACACGAGGCGTAGAAAGAGGCTAACATGGGAACAGCCGTCAACTTGTAAAAACCGTAAAGACACAAAATAGTCCCTGCGGTCCTGCCAGCACCTGACGTGCCGATGTGCGCTGCACCCACACGCTCACCTTAGCAACGCGGCGAGTGTGACTCAGCGGGCGCTGCTTTGTTTTTTGGGGGGGCAGTGGGAAATGGAGCCCCCCAAAGTTAAGTAAGTTTCCCGGCATAAAGCCCAGTTGGCCATGCTGCTCTTGAAGGCAGGTCTGTGGCCAGCGGTCTTGGGGGGCTCCCTGCGGAGGGACAGGGTTCGGGGGGCTCCCTGGGGAGGGACAGGACCTCCGGGGCGTCGTATCTAGGCTCTGCGGCTGCCCGGGGCGCGGTGGTCACAGAAAGCCCCAGATTCATTCGTGTGCTCGCTGCTCCTGGGGAGGGGCAGGCGGTGTAGGCAGCGGCCTGGGCTTAGGAGGGGCTGGCAGGGCCATCCCTGGGGTCTGTGCTCCCGTGTGACTGGGCCACCTCCCCTGCTGCCCTGGGGTCTCAGACCCCCACCCCAGACCCCCGAACATACACACACACACAGCGCGGGGGGCGGGCAGAGGAGACGGCTGAGCTTGTCGTCCAGGTCACTGAGTCAGACCCTAAAGGACAGACCCACCAGGCAGAGACCGTCCCCGTGCCAGGCAGGCCCCCGAAACAGCTGCTCCCCTCCCTGGCAGAGCCCTCCACGCCCATTCCCCAGGCAGGGTCCTCCCCACGCTTGGTGGGAGATTATCCCACAGCTGCCTCGTCCCCCTCCCCCCCATCACCCTCCCCGTGGCTGGGGGGCTGGGGCAGCTGAGCGCAGCCTGGGTTGGGTCCCTGGGGGTGTCTCGCTGCCCCCTCTTCCCCCGGCTGGTACCCGTGTTAAACTGTCATCTCCACCCCTTGTTGGACTCTCTGACAGTGTGCGTCACGCGGGAAAGACGGTGTTCGCTCTGCGGGCTGGAGAAGGGGGGGCAGCTGTCCGTCTTTCTCTCTTGCTTCCTAACGTCTTAGAGTGAGGGCTTGGGGGTTTTCTGCCCATTTTGTGTGTGTGATTCTGGCGGCTGCTTCGTTTCTTCTCTGATGATTGCACTTCACCCCTGCTGGCCCCTCAGAGGGTCTCCCCGTTCTCCCTCTGGTCCATGCCTGGCCCACGGGAGGCCACGTCCAGCACGGGGAAGGGGGCCGGTGTGGTGCCGCCCCCGCCAGGCCTTGCCCACATCGTTCTGTCTGAGGATTAGGATCGGTGAGATCGCGGTGGCCAGCTGGGCGCTCCGCGGCGTCCCCGTCGTGTGGCCGTGGCCGTCTCGGGCCGGAGCGGGAGTGTTTACAGACCAGCCCTGCTGCCGCTCCAGAAGGTCCCGCTGACCGTGGGCGAGGGAGAGGGTCAATAATGCGTGTTGTTTCTGTTTTTGTCGTGTGTGCGCCTGTGTGACGCGTGTGTGACTCGTGTGTGCGCGTGTGGTGTGCAGCCCAGGCCGCCTCGGCGAACGCCCTGTGGAAGACAAACTCTGTGGGTGTGGACGGCGTCAGCCGGCAGCGGTCCTCGTCAGATCCGCCCGCTGTCCACCCGCCGCTGCCCCCTCTCCGCGTCACGTCCACCAGTACGTTCTCCTTTCTCCTTCCTGCCGGGCGCTTGGCGGTCCGCTGGCCGGGTGGGGAGGGCACGGCAGGACGGGGGCTCTTCATGTCCCCCAGCCCCGCGGCCTCCTCCTCCCCAGCTGTAACCCCCCCATGTGTCAGCCCCCACCCCAGGGCTCACCCACCGGCTCCTCTGTCCCCCCCCAACCCCCCAGCGTCTCGGCAGCACCCTCTCCCCCACATTAGCCCAGGGCTTCATTTCCTGTGGCCTCTGGGAGGTCTTGGTATTGGGCACCGTCACGTGGGTTCTGGTGTGTGTTTCTCCTCCATGTCAGCATGTGGGACCACCCCAGAACCAGGGGAGGGGCCGGAAGAGGGTTTTCTCCAACAGGAAAGCAGGAGGTCTCCTGGGTCAGGGCAGCCGGCCCGGGCTCAGTTCTGCCCGTGGTGGTGGTGGGAGGTGGGGGCTCGGCCCCCTGGTTTGCGCTCAGGGCCTTGAGAGTCTCCCTGACCAGGGTTATGATGGACACTCGCAGGGCCTAGGAGTGTGGCTGCCGGCCAAGCAGGGCTGCCTGGGAGGGTCTCCCAGCACCTGGGGGCAGAGGAGGGCTCAGACACACTTGACTCACAGGCCAGGAGGCACCGGAAGGTCCAGGGGGACACATCCGGGGGGACACGGCAGGACTGGAGGCACCTGGAGCTTCTGCCTGGAGCTGTGTCCCGGGGACTGTGGTCTGACCCTAGAGTCTGCCTTGACTCCCCCTTTGAAACAAAGGCGCCAGGAGTGAAGTAATAGGTGCAATGGAGGCAGACTCTCTGCCGACTCCTCCTGAGTCACCGGTCCTCGCGCTCCACGGTCCTGGGAGAGGGGGCACTGGCTCCTCAGGCGGCGGCCTCCCAGGCAGGGGTCCCGGGTGAGAGTGCGGGACCCTCAGGGAGGGCACTGCTGACTATCCCAGAGGCCCCAGGCCCACCCCCGTGCTACCCCTCGGTGACCCCGGGAGAGCGCAGGTCCCGCCCGAGATGCGGCCTCCTCGTGTGTGAAGCGTGGAGACAGAGCCTCGTCCTGCCCCGCAGCTGGACAGCAGCCCAGGGAGCCCCTCGCCCCCTCCGCTAGGACTGGCTGGCTCGCAGCCTGGGCAGCGGGGCAGCCCTGGGTCCAGAGGCAGGAGGAGGAGTGACCCCGGACGGCCCGGCTCCCTGGGGCGAGGACGTGGCCAGAGGCCGGCCTGGGCCTCAGCCTCCTTGGCTGCCATCCCTCCAGGTCGCACACCACGTCCTGGATCCTGGCTTCTCCCCGGGAATTCCCTCGGAGAAACCCTCATGGGCTCAGAGCGAGGCTTGGGAGGACTCCCGCAATACTGCGCGTGGAGGCTCTTTCGTGAACGGGGGCTTTTCTTCGCACGCTAGCGGCGCGGCACTAACTGAAGAGCCCGCAGGAAGGCCGGGCAGGACGCCTGGACGTGACCCTCTGTGTCTCCCCGTCCCCTCCTCTCTCCGCAGACCCCCTGGCTCCCACGCCACCCGCTCCCGCAGCAAAGATGCCCGGCGCCCTGGAAGCCTTGAGCCAGCAGAGCAAGCTGACCCAGCCGGGGGTCCCGTCGGGCAAGACCACAGCCCCGCCCCTGCCGCAGCCGCAGCCGCCCAGCCGCCTCCCACAGAGGAGGCCTGCTCCGGGGTACGCTCCCTTCCCGTCCCCTCGGGCTGGCCGCCTGGGCCGGCCTCGCTTCTTGCATTCCAAGGGCCTCCGAGCGGCCGCAGGGCTTTTCTGCGGAGCTTTCCGTGCAGGCACGAAACCCCACGCGTCTGCTGCTCCGACCTGGGAGGTGACGTGACACGTGCCGATCCCACCAGGTGTCAGGTGTCTTGAACGTGATTCATCCGGGGTTTTTAAACTGTAAGAATCTCACACAGATGTCTGTCTTCCGTCCACATGACAAATGACGGTTTCTCTGCAGGACGGACAGTAGGGTTTGGGGAATCAAGTCCTCAGGACGTGAGGCCTCTGGGTTCTGTTTGTTGTGCACATGCAAGGTTACAGAGAGGAACTCGTCGGCGGGACTATCGTGGGGGGGCCTCTGCTGGTCGTGGGGTGGGCTGGCAGCAGGGACCCCAGCCGGGCTGTGGGCTGGAATACTTACACGTATGTACATGCCTCCCCGTGTGGCGAGGGCTTCCTCACATCATGGTGGCCGGGCCTGAGCACAAGTCCCAAGAGAGAGGCCTGGCCCTGGCCCTTCTGCCGTGTGTTGCTGGTCACTCATTGGCAGAGCTGGGCTCAGTCGGGAGTGGGGTGATCGGAGTCCAGCTCCCCGTGAAGAACTGGGGGGCAGTGCTCTAACAGTACCCAGGGTTCCCGCTCTCTCTGAGGAGAGGTCTGGCTGGCGTGCCCCCCTTACTTGATTAGTATTAGTGCCACTTCCTCCTGCTGAGACCGGGGCTCCATGTGGCAGGCGTCTGGACCCTGCAGGGCTCCCACTGCCCCTCCAGGTTGTCCCCTGTGCCTGTCCCCCACCAGGAGGTCGCCTTCCTCAATGCACTCTGCACACCGGGGTCTGTCTGTTGGCATACGTGGGTGTGGCATACAAACTGTATCCTTGAGTTCTGAGAAGTTTTGTTGGTTATTTTTAATGCCTTCTATTTTCTTCTGTTCTCAGTCCTCATTTATTGGTTGTGGAGACAGAGAGGAACATGGATTTGTTTCACTAATTGATGCATTTACTGGTTGCTTCCTGTATGTGCCGTGATCGGGGATTGAACCCGCAACCTTGGCATGTTGGGACAATGCTCCCCCCAACTGAGCCCCCGGCCGGGCTCTGTTCTCAGCCTTCAGTTGATTTGTATTCTCCAGTTGTCAGGTCCCTGGCCTTCCCTCCTTCCGTGGCCTTTCCTCCTTCCGTGGCCTGTCCTTCCGTGGCCTTCCCTCCTTCCGTGGCCTTCCTTCTTTCCGTGGCCTTCCCTCCTTCCGTGGCCTGTCCTCCTTCCGTGGCCTTCCCTCCTTCTGTGGCCTGTCCTCCTCCTGTGGCCTTTCCTCCTATGTGGGTATGCCAACTGCTCTAGCACCCACCTCTGCATCTTGGCGGTTGAACATGTGAGTTCACTTCTTGCCCAGACAACATGTGGTCCACGTTCTTGCGTGTACAGTAGTGTCGCGGGGGGGTGGGGGGGGAGTTGGAGACCCAGGCCCGGCCCACCTCTGCCTGCACCATCTTCTGAGGGAAAGAGACGGGCAGGTGTGCGAACCTCCTTGGCTGGGGTGATGCGCAAGCTCCTTTGACCGGCGCTGTCCTGTGGCCCCACCTGGAGGCAGGGGCTGGAAGTGCAGCTCTGCGCCCTCTGGTTTCCTGGAGTGGACAGTGGCCTGTCTCGAGTTTGTTGCGGGATCTCCCCTCTGCTGAGGCGCGGGGCCCGGGCTCAAGCACACTGGGGCGCCTTTCCCTGACTGCAGGCCTTCTTCCTCGGAGCGAGGCTGCTGGTTGGTCCCTCCTCCACTCGCAGCTTCCAAGACTGTTCCTTTTTGGTTTAAATTTTTTTGACGCTGCTCCTTGGGGGAAAGTGGGAGCGGATGCATTCACTCCTCTACCTGTGTGTTTCCACCTGTGGCCATGGATGGTGCCGGCTCGGAGGCTCTCGGATGGGCCCTGAGCTAGGTCAGCACATCAGGCACAAGGACTGTGGAGTCCAAAGGCATGGATGGCGCTGACCGACGCTGCCAGGCTGGTCCAGGCAGAGCCCTCAGGGCCCTGGGATCGATCAACCACGTCCTCCGAGACCATGGCCCTCGAGGGGAAGGGATAGCACAAATGAGCGGCAGCCCGGGTGGCCGGTACCCTGCTTCCAGCCCCAGCCCCAGGTCATGTCCTGCACACCCGGGGGGCTAAGGGCACCTTGGGACCTTGGATCTGGCACTGTGGCTTCTCAGCCTTCCTTTTACTTATTTATTAAGATATTTTTATTGATTTCAGAGAGGAAGGGAGGGAGAGAGAGAAACACCAATGATGTGAGAGGATTATTCATCGGCTGCCTCCTTCGCGCCCCCCCCCTGGGGATTGAGCCCACAACGCAAGCATGCGTGCTACACTGTGACCTCCTGGTTCATAGGTCAGAGCTCAGCCACTGAGCCACGCCAGCCGTAGTTAAAAGACAATTTATTGGATCAGCTCACCCAATGCAACCGGAGCACAGACGGTGCCGATAAAAGGGGGTGAGGTGGAGGGAAGGTGCGCGCCTCCAGGCCTCAGGTGTCAGCAGATCTGTTTTCCCTTCTTTGTAGGACGGACAAGTCGACCCCACTGATCAGCAAAGGCCAGCCGAGGGGCCCTGGTAACGCTTTCATTTGGGGCTGGCTTTCCTTCCGCGTGGTTAGTGGGGGTGGGGGCGGCAGG
Source organism: Murina feae (assembly GCA_004026665.1). Taxonomy (NCBI): domain Eukaryota; kingdom Metazoa; phylum Chordata; class Mammalia; order Chiroptera; family Vespertilionidae; genus Murina; species Murina feae. The sequence continues at coordinate 59,633 of PVJC01002180.1, read as the reverse complement.
GTCCGGGGTGGCAGCCCTGTGTGAGGGCCCGGCTGCCCCACCAGCTGCCACCCTGCCCTCCGTGGAGCTGCCGATGCTCCTGGGCTGCTCCGCCCTGGGTCCTGCAGTTGCTGGGGGTGGGAGGGCCAGGAGCCCTCCCCGCAGGGACCGACAGGTCTGCAGGAGGCGCCCCATCTGTCCCCCTGTGACACCCGCACACCCTGCCGAGGTGCATGGAAGTCGCAGGCTGTTTGGCCTTGGGGGACTTCTTCCTCGGCAGATGAGAGCATTTCGGCACCCTGCCTTCCAGGCCTGACCCTGGCTTTCGTAGTGTGTCTGCCCCGTGGGTGGGACGGGGGCACTGCTGCGAGCTGATGCGTTCTGGTCCTACAGCAGCGGACGTCTCCGGAACAGAAGCTCTGGGTCCTCTGTCCAACACCCCAGCCCTGCAGCCCCCCGCGCCCATGCCCCGGAAGTCACAGGCGGTAAGCAGTTAGCCCTCCTGCTCTGCCTCTGTGCTCCGGCCAGAGGGGTGCGGGCTGTGCCCCGAGGGCTCGGAGGAAGCAGGTCTTCCCTGGGCACCCGGTCTTTGGATCTGGGCAGGATGCGACCCAGAGCTCGCCAGCCGCGCGGCTCAGCCCTCTCCTGACGCTCCAGGACCCCCCACGCACGTCAGCCCCGGCTCCACGCTCCCGGCCCTCCAAGTGCCCCGGCCCTGAGCTCCACTGAGCCGCCCCATCTTTTTAAAAATGTTTTTATTGAGAGAGGGAGGGATAGAAACATCAGTGATGAGAGAGAATCATTGATGGGCTGCCTCCTGCATCCCGGGCCCATGTCCCAACCGGGAATCGAGCTGTGACCTCCTGGTTCATGGGTCGATGCTCTACCATTCAGCCACACCGGCCGGGCTGAGCCACCCCATCCCGACAAACCTGTGGCTCCCAGGTCTCTGCCTAGGAGCTGGCGCCACCCTGCTCACTGACCTCTGCCCTCTGCCCTCTGCCCTCTGCCCCCAGGCCAAGCTGAAGCCCAAGCGGGTGAAGGCCCTCTACAACTGCGTGGCCGACAACCCAGACGAGCTGACGTTCTCCGAGGGGGATGTGATCATTGTGGACGGGGAAGAGGACCAGGAGTGGTGGGTGAGTCGGGCCTGGGCGCAGGAGGGCGGGGCTGAATCCCTGCCCACCCGGCCTGAGGTGTCTGCCAGGTGAGGCCCTGCGGGCCCCGGGGACATGGCAGAAAGGTGTAAACACAGTCAGTGCCGCCGTGATCTCAGCCCCGCCCCCGGAAGACATGTTGACGATTTTCTTTCCGACTGTTACTTACCTGCGTGATTCATGCCGCTGAGGTCAGGCTTGGTGTGTAACGTGTGCAACTTACCCAGAGCCGAAAGGAATGGGTCGTGGGTCTTCGTGACTGCATGGCTACGCTCAAACAGGGCCACGTCACGTTTGCCACTCGGTGGCTGCAGCTCACACACTCCTGACCCCCGATTTCTCCATCCATTAAAGGGAAAAAATGGCAGGCCTGCCTGTCGCCCCAAGACCGCCAGGGCGCGGTGGTGAGGGCTCCGCAGACGGAGACCCTCTAGCGGGAGAGCCTCGCGGAAAGAGGCCACGCTCTGCGCTGTGAGGCAGGGAGAAGGGACGCGGCTTAGGTGTCTCACCCAAGTGATCCCTTCTCAGCCGAGATTCTTCTGAACCGTTGATGTTTTTCTCCAAATGGTGCAGTGCCCTTTGAAGTTTCTAGTGTTTGGAGATTTTTGTGACCACCCACATGTTTCCTCTTTCCAGATCGGCCACCTCGATGGCGACCCCAGCCGCAAAGGAGCGTTCCCCGTGTCTTTCGTGCACTTTATTGTGGACTGAGTCGCTACTGAGCAAGCACCCTGAGCAGTGGTGTTCCCGTTCGTTACTGGTTCCCACACTCCTGCCAGATACCAGTTTCATGAACTGTGGGCCCACTTGCTCCAATGCCACTCACTGTTGTGTTCTTCAAACTCAAAGGCAATTTCTCTCTACAAATGGATCGTTTTTTATCATTTGTGATTTTCATGAAACATGGCTCTCCTTTTATTAGGAAAAACTGAATTGCCTAAAAGGGGAGCTAAGAAGCTATTTTAACGACACAGTCAAGATCCTGAATCGACATAATTAGTGGAACCCAATTAAGAAGATTAGAAACCCTGCCTGCTCTCCGTGGCCCCGTTCTGACGTCGGTGCTCGCCAGCTAATTAATTGTTTAGGAGGCTACATGCCATCAGGTCCCTGACAGACTTGTTTAAAAAGCCTCCTTAGGATTTCCTTTGAAAGCCATCCAGCGTTCAAAGCAACTTGGACATGGACACACCAGCATTGTACACTCCAGCCCTGATATGTGGGGCGCGGCGCTCCTTGTGTTCTGCATGTGTGTAGCCTGCTGTGAACCATCCATCCTCCCGAACTAAACGGCCAGTAGCTGATCGTGGCGCACGATGTTAACAGTTCATTCGGCTCCAGGGCGTGTGACGCTGCGTTTCCTGAACTCGGTTAAAAACTAGCAACGATGGGTTGCAGAGTTGTTCTTTCCACTCATCTGGATGCCCTGGGTGTTTCGGAAACTGCCTTCCTGAGCTCCCTCCAGCGCACAGGCAGCCCGCGGCGCGGCCCCGCGGTTGCCACTCACTCGCTGCTTCCCACTGCGGGTGCCCACCTTCTCGTCTCGCCCGAGAACGCCCCGGTCTGCTGTCTGGTATTTGTGTCACACGCCAACAGCGTTGGTGGTTAAACTGTCCGGACATTTAATCTGTTCCTTCCTCTGTAGCCAAGCGTGTATCAGAAACCCGTCGGCCCTGGAACGCACCACGCCCAGACATCCCAGTTTCACTCCGCGTCGCATCGCTCTCACCCTTAAGCTGCTGGGGCTGGGGTTAGGTTGTATGTGATGAAACCAGTTCGTTAGTTTGATGCGCTTGACTGGCACACCTCTACCTAGTCACTGGCATGCTCGTGGGAGGGTGTGGGAGATGCTGGCTCTCTGAGAAGCGGGCTTTTTACCGCCAGCCCAGGCCTGGGCTGCAGCGCGGGCTCGGAGGGCGAGGCGGCGGCGCCTGGGAGCGGAGCAGCCTGTCACGCGGGTCCTTCTTGTACGTGGAGGATGTTTGCTTTTGTTAGTGATGGCGTCACGTTTTTCGTTGCTGTTCTACAGGAAGACAGAACTGGAATGTTTTAGGATGTTGTATGCCCACTGCTCTTTGCCTGTCAAAGTTCCCGGTAAAGTGTGATAGATGTGTAATTAGTCTTATTCTTTAAAGCACTACATCTCTCCTCACTGATTGTTCACTTCTGTTAACTTTCTTGTAGATTTAAGGAAGTGAACAGATGTATTTTGCACCACGCACTTATTTTAACACAGTCCCTCCACATCTGCCTCGTACAATCGGCCTTTGACTCCTCAGTGTCACTATGTGAGAATTAAAGCTGATCATATCAATCTTCGAATACCACTCCCCATCTACCGTGTCAGGCTCACTGGTACAGACAGCTAGGAAATACTTTCCAGTCCAGTTGGTGGTGCTATTGTGCATAATGAATATGACTCTTGTCAGAGGAGAAATCATAAACTTCCCTGCTGATAGCCTTTCCTACTTATTTGCTCTGTGCAGATAAATTTTAAAAGTGAGCGAAAGGGAAGCGTTGTAGATACCTGTTTATATTCCAGGTTTGTGTCTTATGAACTCCGCTACGGGATCCTGGCATTGTGCGTGCCCTTGGTCAGGTCTGACTGCAGGCATGAGGACTGGGAAACGGGCAGACCCTGTGCTCTGCTGAGGGTGGGCACTGCCACGTGCAGCTGGAAATGCTCGGAGATGTATGATACTCGACTCATCCACTCGATTCCTTTGGTCTAGTTGCAGCGCAACTGTACATACTGTATAACCTAAATCCTATTTTCATTGTCCTCGATGCAGTGATTTATACCTAGAGCATGTTAATAAGTCCACTCTTCTTGGTGACTAGTCATCTGACTAGAAAAAATAAAATACTTTTAAACGGACATGGAGCTGGTGTTGTTTTTAACCCTTCAAGCGCTGTGTGTGGAAAACAGCCCTTCGCTAACAGCCTGCTGTACATGAGCATCTGTTAACACGTGCGGTTCTGTGCACTCAGGTAAAAGTTGAGGCTGACTGGCACGTCATCCTGACGACGGACTTCTAATTTTACCTTCTGTGTCAAGTTGGCAGCGGCGCGTCCCCAGGCCAGAGGCGGAGCCAGAAAGACCGCGGCCTTGGGGAGGCCACAGAGCAGCCACCCTGGGCTCCCTGCACCCGAAGGTCCTCCACCTTTACTGCTCGCTGAGCACCTCTGGACCCTTCAGGGGTTCAGCTCATTTGTGTTTAAGAGCAACAAGTGAGGTTTCTTTCTTAGGCCCGATCGTAATTTCATTGAGTTAACTCACTGTTAATAAGACACATTTTAATAGAAAAACAAATGGCCCATACGTTGCATTTTCTTCCCAGGAAATCTAGAACAAGGGGTCACTTCCTATTTCCATGCTAGGTCAGCGCTGCAGATTGAAAACCACTGTTTAGAAAACGGCCGAGCTTTCCTTCCAGCGACGCTGACTTCCGCTTGTGGCAGACTCACGCCTTCTCAGCTGTCAACACAGAGTCAAAGGTGGTGGACAGGACTTTGCAGATGGCTTGTGCTTGCTCCTACATTGAGCGAAAAAGTACCGGAAGGAAGTTCACAAACCTCTTCCTGAACTTCTCTTGACCAGCACAGGTATGAGTCTGCCCCTTACACTTCTAACCCTACGCGTGACATCACCGGCTGGGACCACTGCCAGCTGGGAAGGACACGCCAGGAAAAGCAGGGCCCCTGCCCCCAGAGAACCCTCTGCCCCCATCTGCTATGTGTTCACCCTGAGCCTCTGAGCCGGGCACACGGTCCCCCACAGGAGGCCCGGACAGCGGGCTGACGGCCACGTGTGCACGTTATGCTAGGATCAGACATGCGGAGAGCCTCTCAGCCTGTGCCGAGGCTGTACCTCATCCCCGGGTTTTCAACTATGATGAGTGAGAGAACCACGGAGACGGAGCCTCACCAAGCTGCTGCACTGGTACACCCACAGGCTGACCTCCTCATTGCTGGCATCGGTGGTCTTCAGAGCCAGCAGGCTTTTCCCCGCCCCCAGGCCGTCGTCGTAGCACACCATCCGGATGATCAGGTAGAGGGCATGCCTGTGCAACACGTCCTGCAGCGAGGGAGGGAGGAGAGACCGTGATGGCGTTCGCATCTCCATCCCTGAGAACACACTTTCCTGCGTGGAAGTTTTCTGTGAGGCTTGAAAACACAAGATCAGTTTTTCGCCCAAAGGGCATCCCAGTTGCTCAGCCATGGGCACTGCCCCAGGGTCACTCCTGGCTCCTTAAGACTCCAGAAGGACAGGAGTCAGGCGACCTAAGTTCACGACTCAAGTCCTCCACGCCTAGCCCCCGAGCTGGCGGCCCCTCTGAACGGGCAGGGGATGGGGTTCCAAGTTAAAAGGCCTGTGGCCCAGCAGAGAGGTGCTGGCCTGGGCCCCACCACACAGGAACATCAACAGGCAGCTCCCTCCACCCACCCTAGGAAATGGGCCGCTTTTCAGACCAGAAGCACATTTCAAACCCACAGCTCTGCGGACAGGAGCAGGCCAACTGGAAGTGGCCCTTAGCCCCCCAGGCCCCAGACTCTTTCCTAATTACTTACATACTGATCGGATGTGGATACTTTGATGCCGTACTTGGAAACGCCCATAATAAACTCTTCCTCCAGGGGAACGAAAGGCAGCTTTCCGTCTTGCTGTAAGGTAAGAAGCAGGGACGGGCACACATTGAAATCATGACCTTAAATCTGCTTTAGGACCTGGCTCCCGGACCCCAAGCTCTTCAAAGAACGTGGCACACACAGCAGCGCAGCAAGAACATCTCTCCAAAGAGGCAGAAAGCCCCCTCCCCCCTCCCGCCCTTTTATTACAGCCAACAAATCTGAGCCAAATTCAGATGCATACACTCCAGGGCCTTTTCTCTCCCCGTGGGAATAGCCTCATTACAGACTCCGACCTTCTCCGATCCGGGTGAGGGTCAGTGGTTCACATTAGAAGGAGAAGTAGTTCGTACTCATGTCAGCACCGGCCTTTGCAGCCACACACGTGAAGCGCACCCAGGGTCGGCTTTGCCCAGCGCCCCCCACGCCCCAGGGTTTAGGGTTTGGGTGAGGAAACAGCTTGATGGACAGTCCCTCGCTCTCCAGCCTGTCCATCGGAGTGGGAGCTCTCTCCGACTGACCGGTTCTCCCTCCTGCACTGGAATGCGACCTGCCGTGTCTCCTCTAACATCGGGTCCAGTTGGCAATCAGTAGACGCTCCGACCGTAAATGTTTCAGGGGACCGTCTGCCTACCCTGAAGCCACTGTGGTGAAGGAGCAATGCCCGCCTGCCTGAGTTCCGGGCGCTCACAGTGCTGTGGTGCGCCCCCTCCCCCAGGCATTTCTCACGGTAGGATTAAGGCGGATCCAGGAATCAAGATGGATAACAGTAATGCTACTGCCAGTAATCCCGACAAGCCCCACCTCTCTGGCGACAGGAGGAATTTGGCAGCCCCTATCAGAAGAGAAGCCAGGTGTGGTTTGGGGAACTAGCCATCTCTCAGAGGAACAGTGATGTTTGTGCGCAAGTTGTAGGAATGACTGTTCCAAACTAAACCGGGGACACTAACCACAGCAGCCCGACTACCAAAGGCTCTGTCTGTTCCACGGCAAGTTCGCCTGGCGGGTTTCCTCACCTAGGATATGGAACATGACCGCGCTGGCCATGGCTTCGGAGAAGAGAGGCTCTCAGGGCCACTGGCACGTGGACTGACAGGAACCGCCCCTGGCCTGATATCCCTGTTCGGGGCAGATGCGCACTTGGCCCCAGTTCTTACGGAAACGGCAGGAACAGGTAGGTGTGCTAGGTCGCCCGCCACTGAAGGGTTAGCGAGGAGCTAATGCTAGTCGCGTGGAGCTCCAGGAAGGTCTGCAGACCGCTCTACAGACAAGCTGTGCATGTCACCAGCCGCGACACCCCCTGCCTCACTGAAACATGGAGGTCCGTCGGCCCCAGAGAAAGTAAAAAGTCCTGCTAGTGAGAAGGAGCGGCGTGTGTTCCAGGCGACCATGGTCCGGGACACCTGTACCTCCGTCACCAACCACCGCGTCGGTAACACGGTAACCGTGATGTAGCCAGTCTCCGGGACAAGCCACGTCTTTCTCCAAAGCCACGAGTTTACTCTCTCGAATCTTATAAACTGGAACTATTTTTGTTTTTACCTGGGCGACATCTATATAATTGATCAGGTCCAGTGGCCCGTCAAGACCTTTTCCTTCGGAGAGTCTCAGTTTCTCAATGGCACCGACGTATCTGATTCGGAACTCTGCACAGGTGTCTGAGTTGTTGCTTTGTCCTAAATGTGAACGGAAATTCAGTGTAAGACTAGTATCCTCAATCCCTTCCCAAATAAGAAATGGACTAACAAAAACAAATTTTTTCCTCACATACAGAATTTTTTTATAATGGGAAAAAACTTAAAGTCTCACTAACCTCTTCCTCAGTTACAATATTGCTAAATATGAAAATCTAAATAGGAGTAAATTAATTAGTATCCTTCATTTCAAACAAAAGAGAAGAGTGTCAACTAGATAATGAGTGAGTCCCCCTCTGCTGCATAATGATACAATCATTTCCTGGCTTCTCCCTCTTTACACGTTAATGTGGAGCTTGCTTTTCTGAGTCAGGAAACCTCATCTACCTCTACCACTGAACCAGAAAAGGCCATTTGTTTTTAATGCAGAAGGAGTGATGCTGGACAGGAAGTCCCTTAACCGATGGTAAAGGATGAAGAAGTGTGCGAGCTATAAAACATAGTCAATACAAAATCACCAAAATGTTCATGCTGCTGCCACAGGAAGGAAGTAAATACTATGTGAGGACTTGTAGGAGACGTTCATGTAAGAAACAGGTGCCCAGCACATTTCCAGTGCTTTCCAGGCATCTGGAAGGTAAAGGACCTTGTGCTTTGCTGCATGTTCTATTTTACATCCTGTTTCTCCTCTCCCCGCTCCCCACTCTCACAGATGGACCAGTCCATGATCCTGAAGGGAACAGGAGAAGGAGTGTAGGCAGATAAACACGGTGCATCTCCAATGAGATACGAGCTGTCGGCAGTTAGAAGCTCTCTTAATTTCTAAAGAGCTGCTCGTTTCGGTGCCTGCAGACATGTCAAGTGTCTGAGAGATGCTGCCCTTAATCACATGCGCTCCTGGCGTCTTCTGGGCAAACGGCTCCTTAGTCCTTCCCATCAGCAAGCGTTTGTCCTACAGCCATAAGCAATGGAATCCATGCTCTGCCGCCCCACGTCTTAGAGAGCGACGGGGAATTTCCCAGCAGTCCCCACCTTGTGCTCCGCATGCTGTGCCCCAGGACCGTTAGAGCAGTGTGGCACCTGCCCCCGCCAATGGCTTTCACTATCCACCTCACACCCCAACCCTCACTCCACCGGATCCTGGGCTGTTTCTAAACGCTTTTCAAAAGTGGCAGAGGAGAGAAAGAAACCCCGAGCACACCAGAACCCGTGCCCCCCAGGTGAGACGGTGTGAGCCCCAGAAGACGCGTGCCCCAGCCCTTCCTGTACCTGAGCTTTTGGTGGAGTCCGTGTCCAGGCTGGCCACAGTGCTGGACCGAGAAAGGCCCCCGAGGCTGGAGTCCACAGACTGAGAAATGGGAAGGAAACCAGCATTTCATCATAATTAGAAGCACTATCTTCTCTCAAGTTCTCTACCCAACACCCAAACTACTTATCATAGTTGCATCAATACATAACCCCAACTGCTCTTCCCGTAACACAGAACTGAGTCAATGTGCTGTCCCCTGCCGACCTCCATCAGAGCCAGGACCTCCGCCTCCTTACAAGACACCTGATGTTTATCTCGAACGTGAAAACTACACCCGGCTTTCGCCTTATCTCCACTGAACCCCGGAGCACCCTGTGCGGGAAGCGGGCCATGCGTGCTCCCTGTTGAAGAAGTGAGCAGTGACCCGGAGAGGTGAGCTGATTTACCCAGGGTCACGCCTCATCAATACCCCAGACCTCCCATCTGAGCAGGGCTCCTGCCCCGCCCCCCCACCCCCCCACACCCCCAGCGCTTCCGCAACATCCCTGCACCAGTCCCCACGCAGGCTGGCAGGCCAGAACACCAGTGTGACCTGCAAAGGAAACCCAACAACACTGCCAAGCAAAATACAAAGCAGCACACAGGTTAGTGCGCAACCACGCTACGCACACACACCACGAACCCTACGACTCAAGGAGTGCAGCCCCTTAATTGCATGCAATGTCTATCACGTAAAAAAAAAACAACACACACACCAAAAAAACTAAAAAGCGGTGTTTGTTTCAACAAGACCACTTACGGGTGCCGTCCCACCTCGGTTAGTGCATTTAAGGGTTTCGGAAAGTCGGCCGAGACCAAATGAAATCAAGCACAGAATGTGTCTCTGCTGCAAAAAAACTGAACGTTAAAGCACCCCTAGTGGGAAGGCTACGTGGGCAGCTCTGCCAGGTTAGCATCCGCCATGCACGTCAGCAGAGACTAAATGCGCAGCGCCCGCCCTACCTTGCTCTTAGTACTGATCTCGCTACTCTGGGAACTGCTACTGCTGTGCCGCTTTTTGCCTTTCCGAAACATTGTTCCCTACAGCGAGGTCCAGGCGCTCCCCTAGGAAGACAAACGTTCAGTTACACCCAGAAGGGCAGCTTCCAGCCACTCCCCGCAGAGCAGGCATGGAAACTGGCAACGCAACGCCCTCACCTAGGAGATGTTTGAGCACACGGTGTGGATACTGTCCTTATTTTCACTGTTCCTTTCCAAATTCTAAAAATCTAACCCCGAAAGGGCAGACACCTTGTCATCCCTAGCGGTGTCGTCCCTACAGGCACTGGTTTCAGAAGCAACAGCTGCCATTTAATTCTCCAAAGACGGGAGCGCCGGGCTTCCCATCAATCAACTCCAGACACTGCGCCTCAGTGCGAGTCCCCAGTGCACGTCCTGAAAACCTCAGAACTGGGCCCAGAGACACAGTGCAGGTGCCCATCAAGGCGGCTGGGTGCCCATCCAGGTGGCTGGGGTGCCCATCCAGGCGGTGGGGGTGCGCATCCAGGCGGAGGGGGCATGGGTGCCCATCCAGGCAGCTGGGTGCCCATCAAGGCGGCTGGGGTGCCCATCAAGGCGGCTGGGTGCCCATCCAGGTGGCTGGGGTGTCCATCCAGGCGGCTGGGTGCCCATCCAGGCTGTGGGGGTGCCCATCCAGGCGGCTGGGTGCCTATCCAGGCGGCTGGGTGCCCATCCAGGCGGCAGGGTGCCCATCCAGGCGACGGGGTGCAGCCCCTTTAATCGGGGCCCCAGGACCACGCCGGCGGGTGGGGCCAAGCCTGGGACTGACAGGCCCGGCTCCGAGCACCCCCACCCCAGTCGCCTCCCGCGTTCCTCGCCGGCGCGGTGCCCGCCACGCGCGGGGGCGCAGGACGACAGTCGGCGGACAAGGCGGGCGCCTCCCGGGGCCTGAGCGGCAGAGACATCGACGAGCGCCAGCGCGAAAGCGGGTGCGCCCCGGCGCCCCCAAACCAGAGCCGGACACGGAGGGCGGCCCCGCGGCGCTCCCACTCCCGGCCCCCCTCCCCCGCGGCCCAGCCACGCGCGACATCATGGCCACCGGAGCTGCGGTCTCCGCCCAGACAAGAATGGGTCGCCCCGGGCACCGCGCCCTCCCGCAGGTCCCGGCCCGCGCCCCGGCTCCGCTGCCCGTCACGCGCCGCCTCGGGGCCTGGATTCCCGACCCGGGAGGGCGGGTCCCCGTAGACACACCGGCCTCACCCATCCGCCCCGCCGCCGGCTGCCCTCGGGGCCTGCGGTCCCGGCCAGACTCCGCCCAGGCGCGGCGAGGCCCTCACCTCACGGCCGCTGGCCCATCCCTGGGCTCGTCTACGGTGGGTCATCCACCGCCCGGGGGCTGCCACTCCCGCTCCGGACTCCAGAGCCAGCTTTTCCGGTCCCCTGGCCCCGCCCACCAGGCCCGCCTCCGAGACCCCGCGCAGGCGCACTCCTGGCCCCGCCCCAGGTCTCTGGACTCTCAGTGGGGAAGAAGCTCTCCAGGCGGGATCTCCTGCCGGAAGTCGAGGGGCGGAGCCTAGCACCGCGGGCGCTGGAGCGCCGGAAGTTGTGCTCTGTGGTTGGGGTTCTTCCTGTCTTGGTTCCCCGTGGCTGCGCTTCCCATGTAGAAAGGCTCCCGCGGCCTGTTCCTCGCCTTAGCTCCGCCGTCGGACGTCCGAGATGTCTGCGATCCCTGCGGAGGAGAGTGACCAGCTGCTGATCCGGCCGCTGTAAGGGACCAGCGAGGGGCGGCGGGGTAACGGGATGGCGGCGGCAGTCCGCCCCGGGGCCGCGGCCGCGGCCGCTGCAGGGGCTGGGGGGCCTGTAGGTTGGAAGGGGCTTGCTGGGTCAAATGGATCGTGCTTTTCTCCCATCTTAGGGGAGAGTGTTGGGACTGGGGGTGGGGGCCTACCGGGGCGCGGGGCGCTGTCATACACGCGGGCGGGGGGTGGCGACCCCTGAGGCACTGGTGCTGCTGCCGCCGGCGGCCCGAGGTGCGAACCGGGTGAGGCTGCGGGGGGCGAGGCGGAGCGGTCCGCTTCTCAGGGCCTCCAGGCCTTGACACTTGACACACGCGAGAGAGGGGGACGATTCGAGGTTCGGCCTGCATTCCGCGGAGGCTGAGGGTGGAGAGCGGAGAGGAGGAGCAGCAGGGGTGCGGGGGGTCCCCGCGGCCGGCCTTCGGGGGAGAAGCGCTGGGCGGACCTGGAGCGCTGTTTGCAGACGGAGACGCGGCCGCGGAGAGCTTCCTCCCCGGAGGCAGTTTGAGTCCGCAAACGTGTGACCTGTTAGGTGTCAGCACAACTCGGATGCGTGCATTTTTCAAAAGTATCTGCTGGACATGCGTCCCACGCGGACTTGGTGAGCGCCTACTGGGGACATAATACAGGTCTACCCCGCTTCGCGCACGCCCACTGCCAGCCGCCAGGCACCCCGCTGGGCATACGGAGGGAATTGAAGGACGAAAGAGAAAGCTGCCTGCGAGCTGGTTTGGAGCCACGGGCGACCATGACTCTGCCTCAGCCCTGAGATCCGAACCCGGTTGTTTGCTCGGCGGGAATAATGTCGCCGCTGTTGCTGTTCAGTCACTGCCCCTCGGTGCATGGTTACCGCTGATAACCACAGACAGGCATGGCCGCTGAATGCCATGGGGCGTGGGAAAGGGGAGAGGCGCGCGCTGAGCCGGAAAGGAGTAGGGCCCTGACCGGTTTGGCTCAGTGGACAGAGCATCAGCCTTCGGACTGATGCACCTTGGTTGCAGGCACATCCCCAGTGGGGGGTGTGCAGGAGGCAGCTGATCGATGTTTCTCTCTCATCGATATTTCTAAGTTTCTATCCCTCTCCCTTCCTCTCTGTAAAAAATCAATTTAAAAAATCTAAAAAAAGAATGAGTAGGGATTGCAGGCAGGTAAAGGGTGCAGGTAAAGGGGCGGGCAAGGATGCTCCAGTCGAAGGAAGTGGCACGTGGGGAAAAGAGTGGTCACAGTTTGGGGCCACTTTCCTCCCGGCCACGGATGAAAGATGAGCCGATGAGACGGGCGAGGCTAGCAGAGCGCATCTTAGGAAGGGTCTTGTACGCTTACTGAGGAGTTGGCTTTTATCATCAGTTGCAGGGAGCCAACAAAGGATTTTAAGCAGGCGGGGAGCCGGTGGGAATGAGGTTTGGGGAAGGTTGAGGACTGCTCCTGGCAGCGTGTAGCAGATACGTGAAAGGATGGGGTAAGTGGCGGGAATCTAGGTTGTAATCCAGGTAACCCAAGGCGTAAGCAGTAAGAGCTCAGCCGAGTGAAGTGAGAGGAGCAACAGACATTGGAGAGTAAGGAAGGGAGCCGTAGGACTGTGTAACCGTGAGATGTTGTGGGGAAGGAAGGGAGCTAAGAGGAGTGTCAGGATGACGCGGATTCCTAGTTGGAGGGCTGCAAAGTGGCTGGAGTAAGTTTCGAGGTTTTGTTTTATAACAGCATCAAATATCTAATCTAATAAAAGAGTAATATGCAAATTAACCACCACTCCAAGACACCTAAGCCATGCCCACCAGCCACACCACGCCCACCAGCCAATCAGAGTGGCTGTATGCAAATTAACCCAGCCAAGATGGCAGCCAGCAGCCACGGAGCTAGAGCAAACTGGAGGCTTCCTTTGCACCAGCGATGGAGTTGAAACTGCCTGCCTAGGCTGGCCAGGCCTCTGCTCAAGGCAACAATGTTTCAATTATAGAAGCCACGAAGCTAAAGCAAACAGGAGGCTTCGTTGCCTGCCTAGGCCTCCGCTCAAGACAACAAAGTTTCAATTATAAAAGTTAAATAAACCCCAGAAACCTGATTCTAGCTAGCCTCGCTGGGATGTTGGGTCAATGGGAGCTGTGGACAGCCTGAAAACGGCCCTCAACCCCTCACCCAGGCTGGCCACACCCCCATGGGTGAGGGTCCCCACCCATGGGGGGGCTTGGCCAGCCTGCAGATAGCCATCAGCCCCTCACCCAGGCTGGCCAGGCATGGCAGCAAGTGGACATCCCCTGAGGGGTCCCAAACTGTGAGAGGACACAGGCCAGGCTGAGGGACCCCCTCCCCCCAAGTGCACAAATTTTTGTGCACCGGGCCCCTAGTACTGAAATAACAAGGTAAAAGGAAAGGGCCTGAGGTTCGCATGTGTAAGAAGTTATTTTCGTTTAACCTTATTGGTAAATGCATATCATGATCTGAAGTGAAGGAATTTTGCAGTGCTTGTAGGTTTATACTTAAGTGCTGGTTCTAAACGCATTATTAAGTGACCTGTGCTCGTGCTAGCTGCCTTCTCAATGCATCCTCATAGCCTCACATTCAGGGGTGAGCTTTAGCCTTCGGGCTTCTCGAGTCTGTTCCACCTTCTCTCGCCGTTTTAACAGCTGTGTGATCCCTGCACTCCCAAAGGCTGCAGCTCCGCTCTCCCCGCCCTCCCCGCCCCGGCCCTGTCCTTCCCTATCTTTGTGACTCTGTGGGACTGTCGCCTGCCTGGGTGAGATGGCATCAGGTGGGCAGTGTAAGTGGTAAAAGAGTTGGAATTGGTTGGGCTTGATTTTGATTGTTTGCGTTTCTCCCCTTGAATGTTTACAGGGGAGCTGGGCAAGAAGTAGGACGGTCGTGCATTATTCTGGAGTTCAAAGGAAGAAAAATAATGGTAATTATTCTCTGTGGTCTGGTGAATAACATGGCTCTGTCCAAATTGGATGTCAGGGCTTTTCTACTACAGCAGTTACCTGTTTAGCTCCCAGAAAAACGTCTTAGTTGATATATGTAGTCTGTGCTGTAAAATGTTAATGCAAAAAACTAGCTTAGTAATTTGACAAAATCTTACGTAAACTGAGAAGATATATTCTGCGATGTAGAAGTGTCCACCAGATCTCCTGCACTATTGCTTACAAAGTGCCTCTTCCACTCCAGCGGGGTCTAGCCATCCTAGCCACCCCACCCCAGGTAGAAGACCCCGGGAACACAGCTCCAGCCGCGCCTGTGCGCTGTGACGCTGGAGCCTGGTCTGGCAGCTTCGGTCCCCACATTAGCAATAAGGCTGCTCGCAGTGGGAGGGCAGCCTGCTTCTCTAAGCCCATCTCCTTATCTGGAAGGTAGAGGGGTTCAAAGAGATGGTTGCCGTGGTCCTCATTCGAAAGGCCGTCCCATGATCATGTTCCTTCAGTTCCACTTCTCTGCTTCTCCCCGTCTTAGAAGACCAGGGACCCGTCACACATAGTTGTCTTTTTAGTCATTTATTGTGTGAATTTTGTAGAAATTAATAGAATTTGGTAGAAAAAGCCCCAAAGTGAGTATATAACTCATTAATGACCAACTCTTAATAAGTTGTTCCCAAATACCTTACAATACTTACGTTGTACTGATTGGGAAAGGTTCCCGTTTCTAATACTTGACCTGGAAATCAATAAGGTCTGGTAGTAAATCTATAAACTTTTTAAATGCCCACCATCTCCTGACATCAAAGTTCTTGAAAGTTTATTCAGTTAAGTGACTATAAAAACTAATTGGGAAGAGGATGTCTTGTGTTTTTTATCCTGTGACCCTAAATATGAGCTATATTTTAGATTTATATGGGAAGTTAGAACTTTTAGTAGTAGCATATTTCCCATCTTCTATATATATAAAACCCTCAGCAACTGGTTGACTGGTTGACCGGTTGCTGTGATATGCACTGACCACAAGGGGGCAGACGCTCAGCGCAGGGCTGACGGGTGCCAGACACCAGCGATTCTGCTGCAGCAGTGCAAGCCTCTCCTGCTCTGAGCTGCGCTGGGGCAGAGGCAGGCCTACAGGCCCCCAGGCTCGGGGCTCCTCCCCAGCCACCTGCCGCTTCTCGCACTACTACATCCCCCGGGGGATGTGGGACTGCAGTTTCCCGGATTGCGCTTGTGAGAGGACACAGGCCGGGCGGAGGGACCCCACTGGGGCACAAATTCGTGCTCCGGGCCTCTAGTATTTAATAAGAATTATGTCCCAAGTGCGAGTGTGTAGAGTCCATTCTGATTGTGTGTGTGCTGGCTCAGTCATAACACGGTCTAGCCAGCGGGTGAGTTTAATAAGCTGTGGAGGACACTGTGATCTTCTTGTCTCTCTCAGCTGGACTGTGGGATCCACCCCGGCCTGGAAGGAATGGACGCTCTCCCTTACATCGATTTAATTGACCCGGCTGAGATTGACCTCCTACTCATTAGTCAGTAAGTTTCTTCCTTATTAATGACACTCTTTTCAGAGACGTTTACTGTAGAAGTCATGCTCTACCAGATGCTAAGACTCTGAAGTCGAAGAGTCTTTTCTACCAGGAAGCATGTTGCCGCCGTCTGAGTGTAAGCAGCACTGCATCGTCACCACCGCTCCGGGAGGTTTCGTGGGAGGCCATTCTCTCCCTCTGGGGCAGTGAGGAAGAGAGTGAGTGTCTTGTGTCGCTGTACAACTTGAGACCAGGAAAGCCCTCCCAGGCCTCCCCGGGGGCACGGTCTTGTTGCTTCCAATAGCAGCTTCGTTCACGAACGGCACCGTGTGCACACTGGGCCCTGCAGTGCGTGCTGCCTCGGCTGCCGTGGGGGGGGGTCTCAGTGTGTTCCTCTTCCGTCTCTATCGCTGATAAAGTGTTTTGATGTTTGAAAATACATTTAATACCTTTCTGACACAAGGACTAGCTACAGTATTTCTCCACTTCCCGGGGTGTTCCAAAGTCTCCGTGTGATTATCACATAGAACCCGCAGCAGGTTCATTCGTATATGTGATGGGTCATATTTTAAGAATTGACAGGGTCTCTTTCACTCTTCAGTTTCCATTTGGATCACTGTGGCGCTCTGCCCTGGTTTCTGCAGAAGACTAGCTTCAAAGGAAGGACATTCATGACTCACGCTACTAAAGCGATCTACAGGTGGCTTCTTTCCGATTACGTCAAAGTCAGGTAAATTGCTCTCTTAGATTGTCGCGTGTGGCTCAAGGTACAGACCATTTGGGTTTCTGAAACGAGACACTTTTTATTCACCAGGAGGTCGTTAATTTAGTCATTCAGGAACCACCCGTCAGATCCCATTGTGTGCCCAGCAGCTACTGGCCTTAAGTCCTCACGGAGCTCTAACATCCTTTTAAATCTTCGTAATGTAGATGAATTATAAGGTGTAACAACAGTATTCTATAAATGTTAATTAACACCAAATGCGTCATACAGTGATATACTGTATATGCAATCTTACTGTAGATTATTTGATCAAAGCAAATTGACTATCCCTGGGGAAGTTTTTTCCAGTTGCAAGAGGAAAACTTCTTTTATCAGAAAGATTGTGGCATTTTTGTGATACCTACAGCACAAATTATCAGCCTTCAAAAGTTTACTGTGTGTATTCCAAGTGTTGAAGTGTTGAAGGTGCCATTTATTATTCCTCATATGCAAATACAAAAGAATGGGAGAGTTATCCTTAATAGTAAATATACTACTAATAAAAAAAAACACACTTTAATGCTACTTACCACATGCAGGCACAGTCCTCAGTTCTGAACGTGCTTAACTCATTTAACCTTCACATGGACCTCATGGCGTAGGTTCTGTTATGAATCCCATTTTACAGATGATGAGAAATGTATGGTGATAGGCACAGAGAGGTTAGGTAGCTTACCTACGGATGGTCACAGTAAGAGGCAAAGCTGGGATTGAGACCCAGGCAGACTGGCTGCAGAGTCTGTGTCCTTAACCACTACTCTCTCTTGCTGTTCTGGAAGTTCATTGGTATAATTTTCAGAAGAAAAGTGACACTAAACTTTGTAGAGAAATCTTTTCACGTCACGGTGTCAGGATCTCGTCCTGTGTCAGTGTGTGTGAGTGAGTTTCTCTCAGGCGCGTTGGGAGAGAACAAAGGGTGAGAAGTACTGCCCTAGAGAGGACTTTGCCTTAGTTTACTGTGTGCTGTGCTCAAAATTGTGCTTCCTAGTTGTGCACACTAAAATTTTTATTATAACTGCAGAGTAAAAAAACACAGGATGGCAGAGACAGTGTAGATAATATAATCCATACAATACAGATTGAAGAAGTAAGTTCACGGATATGTCATCCATAGTTTCTTTGAGTTCAAAGACTTCTTAAAATTCTTGTCCTTAATTCTTTTTGTTGGATCTATAAAAATTTAGTAACATATCAGCGGACGACATGCTATACACGGAGACCGACTTGGAAGAGAGCATGGACAAAATCGAGACCATCAACTTCCATGAAGTTAAGGAGGTCGCAGGAATCAAGTTTTGGTGTTACCACGCGGGCCACGTTCTCGGGGCTGCCATGTTCATGATTGAGATCGCAGGCGTGAAGGTACTCCCGGGCCCTATCCGCTTCCTCCCCATGAGGAATCGGCGCAGAGCCTAATGCCGCCAGGTTGTGCCAGGGAACATTCCCGAAGACTCAGTGTCCAAGCACTGGAACTTGAGACAGAATTCAGTCCATACTTTTTCCGCTAAAGTGTCATAGTTCCTACCCCCAGGACAATACTTTCTTGTGAGAAGAGGGAGGAAAGAGTGAGATGAGCATCTGAGCATGACGTTCCCTCCCACTTGCAGAGGGTCAGCTCCTCGGCGCCCTTCACTTGCCCTCTATCCTCCTGCAGTCCTAGGATTCCCACACAGGCCCTGGGGAGTGAGGGCTGCTCAGACAGGCTCTGTGCAGCCGTCCTTCATGGAAAGGCCCACGCAGTCTCAAACTTGTGGGAACGTGGGTGGCTAGTTGGTGTCAAGACAAGTGAGAGCAGCAGTTCTTTCTTTAAAAAACAAAATATTTTTTAATTGATTTCAGAGAAGAAAGGAGAGGGAGGAAAGATAGAAACATCAGTGAGAATCATTGATTGGCTGCCTCTGGCACACCCCTTACTGGGGATCAAGCACACAACCTGGGCATGTGCCCTGACTGGGAATTGAACCGTGACCTGGTTTATGTGTTGGCGCTCACCTTTGAGCAACACCGGCCGGGCTAGCAGTGGTTCTTAACTCTGGCCGCACTTGAGAATCACTTAGGGAGCTTTTGAAAATACCCATTGAATCAAAATGGTATAGTCCCACCCCACCCCGCCCCCTTTTTTTTTTTTTAGTTTTCTAAGTGATCTTTATGTGCAGCCAGAGTTGAGAAGCGAAGTTCTAGTGTAATAGTGTCCTCAGTTTTCAGCAGCTGCTCATTAGTATTTGAAGTTTTCACACATTGAGTTGTCCTATATGTTTCTAAATCATTTTCCCTTGCTGTTTGCTCAGAGGCACAGTAAATAGCACAAATGCGGATCTAAATTCTCATTTGGAATTTGATGCACACCCCCGGTGATTTTTATCTTCCAGTTTTTATAGTTTTCCCATATTCCTCAGTGGACGTCTTTCCTCATTCTGCCCTTTTTCTCTAGGATGTCCTGAGTGAGCACTTCTCAAGTTGGCTAAGATCCAGCTTCTCTTTGTGGGAGGATCCTGGGAATAATCATTCCATTAGTTCGAGTCACTGATTGAAACGCTGGATGGTCTGTGACCAACTCAGTTAGACACAGCACGGCGTCCCAGTCTTCTCCGCCGTGGGCTGTTCTGTTTGTTTGCACTTTCAGATTTTCTGAGCTAAATATAGTTAGTAGTAAAGTGAAACCTTCCAAAATCTTAACCTTCTGCCTTTATCTTTCTCACAGCTTTTGTATACAGGTGACTTCTCAAGACAAGAAGACAGACACTTAATGGCAGCTGAGATTCCAAATATTAAGCCTGACATTCTTATCATTGTAAGCACGGGCGCGGGATTGTAGTTAGGGTAATGTCGGCAGGGTTTTCTCCAGTGGGGAAGGAATATTGCCATCTCATTTTTATAATATGCAGTTGGATATACATGTATCTTTTTTTGGTATAATGTTAAATTTTCCGACTTCCCTTTGTAGTGCAGCTGCACTTTCTTGCTATTATATATATCAGTTCTCATCTGCAGTTAGGGATGCTAGGATACCGTAGCCTGAATGTTGCTGTCTAGGTGAATCACCCTACGTTTTCAGACTATTTCCTGATTCCATTTCTAAAGGACTTGTACTGCATAGCCGGGTCTTAGTTCTAGCATCCTTATCTGTCCTTTCGAGGAGCATTATGACAGTGCGTGTCCAAGGAAGTGGCGTGTTCGTGGAGAGATGAGTCCCTCTGCCTCGCCTCTCTTGCATGTTTAGCCTTTGTACCCTGGGAACTGTCGGTCTTGGTCTCACCCCTGATGTGTCCCTTAGGAGTCGACGTACGGGACGCACATCCACGAGAAGCGGGAGGAGCGCGAGGCGCGGTTCTGCAACACGGTGCATGACATCGTGAACAGAGGCGGCCGGGGCCTCATCCCTGTCTTTGCTCTCGGGCGGGCTCAGGAGCTGCTCCTGATCCTAGGTGCGCCTTTCCTCTTCCCTGGAGCTTCCAGAACCTGAGGCCTTTGCGGGCTCCGTTTCTGCATTTAAAGTAGGAGTTGGGCCAGCGTCAGGGTCAGGGTCAGGGTCAGCGTAGGGTTAGGGCTAGGGCTAGGGGTAGGAGTACAGTTAGGGGTAGGGGTAGAGTTAGGGGTGGGGTTAGGGGAGAGGAGCAGTGGCAGGCCTGCTCCTGCGAGCATAAGGGGCATGCCATTCCGGTTGCCGTCAGCCTCACAAGGCAAGAACGTGCTGCCCTCTGGCCCCTCAGTTCCACTTCTGGAAAGTCAGTGAGATGCACAGAAAACCTGTCAGGAAGGGTGTCATCGTTTTCGTACTTTTAAAGGAATGCTAGCATGCTGGTAAATACCACATTATAGAAAAAAAGGTCACACTACGTGTGTTCACATAGTGTGGTAAGGGAACCAAAACCTAGAGATCAGCCTGGCTGCCATGGTTCGGGCTGAGCATCAACCTGTGAATCAGGAGGTCACGGTTCAGTTGCAGGTCAGACCACATTTCCAGGTTGCAAGCTCGATCCCCAGTATGGGGTGTGCAGGGGGCAGCCAATCAGTGATTCTTTCACTGATGTTTCTGTTTCTCTCTCCCTCTCCCTTCCTCTCCGAAATCAATTTTTAAAAAAAAAATTTTTTTTAAGAGGTGGTTTTCTAAAAAAAAATAGTAAGAGGAACAGTGGTGTCACTCTGGGTAAGTGTGGGTTTGCTGATCCCTTCAAAGCCAGACGTGCTGTGATTCCTTGGGGAGCACAGTCTCCTAAGTGCCCTGACGTCTGCAGCGTCCTGTGAGGAACTGGAGGCCATTGCATCTGTGTTAGTAAGAGCAGCTAATTCTTCCTGACCTCTTTAAAATATGCGTGTGTGCTTGGATTTATTTCTTGATTGTCTGAATTTTTAAAAGTAATTGTGCAAATCGTTACTTATTCCTTGAACTATCTACCCCAAGTAACAAAATGATACTGATCTCATAAAATCTCTCCAGATGAGTACTGGCAGAACCACCCGGAACTCCATGATATCCCCATATACTACGCATCATCTCTGGCCAAGAAGTGTATGGCCGTGTACCAGACATACGTGAACGCCATGAACGACAAAATCCGCAAGCAGATCAACATCAACAATCCTTTTGTCTTCAAACACATTAGCAACCTTAAGGTGAGACCTTGTGGGGGGAGGACAGGGCGGCTAACGCTCCAGGGAGTCAGCGGGGAGAGACCTGGCCTTATTCTGGCCGATTCCCCACCCAAGTCCTGCCTTCTCCCCAGCCGCCATCACTGTCCTGAATGGAATCAGGAACTCAGCAGCTGGCATTCTTTTTTTTGCCGCTTCCTCCATTGTCACTATTTACTGCTGCTGAATAACTCGGATCTTTTTGTCACAGAAATAAAAAGTCCTGACAAAAATATCTTGTGTTGTTATGTATTAAATTTTTCTGTTCTTACTCTAACCTAATCATCTTTTTGATGATTGGCATAATAAATTCCATCCGTGCACATCTTCATGGTTACTTTTCTAGAGCATTCAATAAAATCTGATTTTCTTTTATTAAAATGTGTATATTGTTTCATCCAAACCAATGCTCTAGTCATAAAATCACACCCCACATCATTCAGATTATAAGTGGCCTTCCAGTTATAAATGAGCTCTGTTCATAAATCACTACGTTTTAGGTTAGTTTTTTAGTAATTAGAGCCAAGTATTCCCTAGAAACAGTGTTAACTTTTTTAGGTTCCTAGGCCGGCTCCAAATAGCCATGAGGTCTAAGCCCTGTCCTGGGGGACGAGAAGCCCCTCTGGTTCTTCCTCACGTGCTGCCTCCTTGTGGTTGGCTCTTGAGCTGCCAGCTCAGGTTTTGAAGTCAGTGTGAACTAAGGGCTGTTCATCACTTCGTTGTCTTTCATTCCTAGTCCCAACTATTGGGAACTTGGAAATTGGACTGTTTATTAGTCTTGTCGAGACCCTTTCACTCGTGTGACCACCTTTTTTCCCTTTCTGTTGTTTATTGAAATAAGGAAAGCTTGGCCAAAGCCTGGTGTGAGCATGCTCGTTCCCTCCCTTTGCCTCCCGCAGAGCATGGACCATTTTGACGACATCGGGCCCAGCGTGGTGATGGCCTCTCCGGGCATGATGCAGAGCGGCCTGTCCAGGGAGCTCTTCGAGAGCTGGTGCACGGACAAGAGGAATGGCGTCATCATCGCAGGGTACTGTGTGGAGGGCACTCTGGCCAAGGTCAGTCACTGCTGAGCACTCTGCAGAGGGGGCAGTGCCCGCCCGCGGCTCTCCACTGATGCGGTTCCTCATTATGGGTTTCAATGATTTTAAATGAGATGGAACTAGTCAGCTGGAGCTGTTTGTCGGTTGAGAATTAATGCAGGCCCTGAGTGGCCTGACCTGATCCCCAGGCGGCTGGAGGCGCATTAAAGCTCCAGGAGCACTGTCAGGTGCAGTAAAATAGTGGAAAGGAGCCCATTTGGGACAGACATGGGTGCCCGAGGCTGAGGGAGACGCGGTCACTCACAGGTTCTCCTGTCAGTCTGTCTGTGTTCGGGCTGATGGGCCGTCTTCCTGTTGCTCGAACATGACGATGTGAGCTCTCGGGGATGCAGACAGGGATGTGCAGGGCAGTTTCTGCGTGTCCAAGCATCTTGTTCTCCTGTCTCCTCTTACTGCTAGCTTCAGTTTTATTTTCTAAGTACACTGATTTCGTTCCGCTCATTTTTATTACTTTATCTTATTCTGTGAATCATTCAGACAATGTTAGCTGTGTATTTAAAATAGATTTTCAGCCCTGGCCAGTTTGGCTCAGTGGATAGAGTGTCGGCCTGCGAACCGAAGGGTCTCAGGTTTGATTCCGGTCAAGAGCATGTCCCCAGGTTGTGGGCTCGATTCCTAGTAGGGGGCATACAGGAGGCAGCCAGTTGATGGCTCCCTCATCACTGATGTTTCTATTTCTTTTTCCCTCTTCCTTCCTCTCTGAAATCAATAAAAATAGATTTTAAAAAATAAATTTTCAGAATAGTAATACATCCATCCTTCTATAAACCCTCTTCCCTGGAAAGCTGCTTTCCAGAGCAAGAGAAGAGTTGACAAGGCAGGTTTCCTTCCTGATCATGAGAGCTGTCATTCCCACTTCCAGCACTCCAGCTACATTGGATTCTAATTAATCTGCTTAATTTTCTGATTAAATGTTTGCTTGATGAAGAAAGTATTTGCTGTTGACTAAGTTGGTGGCATTACAACAGTTTGGTGCAGAAGGCCCTAAGTGAGCATGAGTCTATGGCTGCGTTGAAGCAGGAAATGTGCCTTTTCTAAGTGGATCGTTTATTTTGTTTCGTTGCTTTTCGTTTTTGACAGCACATTATGTCTGAGCCCGAAGAGATCACGACCATGTCTGGACAGAAACTTCCGTTGAAAATGTCTGTCGATTACATTTCTTTCTCCGCTCACACAGATTACCAGCAAACCAGCGAGTTCATCCGTGCTCTGAAACCGCCTCACGTGGTTAGTGTGTGGGTTTCCTGTAGCGCATTGCAGGGGAAAGCACACCCACCTCGCAGCAGCTGGTTCTCATGTTAGAGCCGCCTTCTGCTCATGCAGCACGGTAAACGGAGCTTGCACTCACCTTGCACCCATCCTCCCAGCTCCCTTGGAGGTAGGCAAGCTGTGCACTTTATTTTTTTATATTTTTTTTATTGATTTCACAGAGGAAGGGAGAGGGAGAGAGAGAAAGATCACTGATGAGAGAGAATCACCAATTAGCTGCCTCCTGCACTGGGGATGGAGCCCACAACTCAGGCATGTGCCCTTGACCAGAATTGAACCTGGGACCCTTCAGTTCATAGGTCGACACTATCCGTGGAGCAACACCGGCTAGAGCAAGCTGTGCACTTTAATTTCCCACCACACCGGCACCTGTTGAGACCTGCCAACTCCAGATCCCCTGTTCTTTCTGGTACTTTCTGCTGCCTCCCCAGTAACATAAGAGCGCTGGGTTGTGCTTAGTAAAATCTCCCCATTCGCTGTGTTTAAGGGACTCCTGTTTACAGAAAGGCCGTAGTTGTCTGACTAAGGATTTTCCCTCTGCTCTTTCTCGTGCATTTCATGTAGATTTTAGTCCATGGAGAACAGAACGAAATGGCCCGATTGAAAGCAGCCCTGATTCGAGAATATGAAGATAATGACGAAGTTCACATAGAGGTTCATAATCCTCGGAACACAGAAGCTGTGACCTTGAACTTCAGAGGGGAGAAACTAGCCAAGGTCATGGGCTTTTTAGCAGACAAAAAGCCAGAACAAGGCCAGCGGGTCTCAGGAATCCTTGTTAAGAGAAACTTCAATTATCACATCCTTTCTCCTTGTGACCTGTCCAGTAAGTGCACTGTTCCATGTCAGATGCAGTTAGATTTCAGCATGGAGAGAAAATTCCCTAGCGGCCACGTTTCAGATAACAGCCAGATAATAAAAGTGGAAGTAGGTGGACGTTAATGAGCCAGTTTGTTTTATGGGGAATAAAAGTCTCCCCTGAACTGTTGACATTTAAATTCTTTGTGAAGCATCTTTCCTTAACCGAAACGTAGGTTTACCTCTAAGACAGAGTGCCGCCTGCTGACTGGGCAGGGCCGTCCTCCCCCCCTGGGGACGGGTGGAGCACAGCCGTCTTCCTTTCTGAGGGTGTTGGGCCCCCACCCAGGCACTGATTTTCCTGGCCTGTAGCTTTCTGTTGCTTCGGGCCTTCGTGGCCTCTGCCTGTGCACATGCTGAGCCAGCGTGGGAGCTCTTACCCGCGCCTGGCCTTGTGCTGGGGCTGGCAGGCTCAGGCTCACGCAGAAGCACTGCCTCCGTCCCGGAAGCGCTGCCCAAGGAGAGAAGCGCTTGTCCAGAGCGAGTCCCAGTGTCGGTCAGTGACGCCAAGGTGCCCGCTCAGCATGTGGGGAGACTGTGGGCTTTGGTGTTGGGAGAGGCAGTGCCAGTCAGGCACCTGCGTGCCAGGAGGTGCCAAGCCCGAGAAGTGGCAGGCAGCTGGTCTGCTGGCTTGGAGACGTGTAGGGACCTGATGTGTTCAGGACAGTGGGGTGCTTTCTCAGGGCTGGAGCTTGAACTTACGGGGGCTAGCAGTGGGTGAGGGAAGTGAGAGTGGGGACACACTAAGGAGAACGTCGTAGCTTGAAGAACGTGCTCTCGGCTGCTTTTACTTCTCTTGTCTTTACTCTTAGGATGTGTGCAGATTGTATTTTGTGGGACTAGTATTGTTTCTTAAAGTGTATTTATTCTCATTTCCTCTTCAGATTATACTGACCTGGCCATGAGCACTGTGAAACAGACCCAGGCCATTCCCTATACCGGCCCCTTTAATTTGCTCTATTACCAGCTACAGAAACTGACAGGTGTGTATGTTGATTGACATTCACTTGTTTTTTGTTTTTTTAAAGTAATGATATATCTAGGAAAGGGTATGAGTTCATTTTGGTACTTGTCTCAGATTAGCACAAATTTTATTTGGACCTCGTCATACCACATTTAGGTGAAGCTTAAAATTTTACTCGTAACTCATCCATTTTTTAAAATCCCATTATACCTTTTATCTTCAGTCCACTTAAAATTTTAAAAATATTGGTAATCTTTGCTTCTTGGGTTTAAAATCTACTTTAGTTTAATTACCCTAAATTTTATCTATTTCTTTCTTTGTTCAGTGACAGTTTTTCTTGTTCCACTGGTGCCCTGTACACAGCAGGTCTCATAAGAGCACATGGCCACTGGGCAGAGACCAGTAAAAGAGGAAAGAAAACCCATTCTGTTTCCTGTTAGACCATTGTCAGTGAGAGGCTGCATAGCAGCAGCGAGGGGCAACAGCAAGTTAGAGGAAAGAGCCACTCGTAGGCAAGGACGCGTCTGTTCACACGCCCCTCGTCCCTCGTGGTGAAGTGCTGACGTAGAGTAGCGCAGTGAAAACCATTTTCCCCTCAGAACCTCCCAGTGGGAAACCAGAGAAGGCTCCCCTTAACCATGGCATTGCCCTGTGGCAGGAGGGAGAGGGACTGTCAGGGTTGACTAGCCTCGTGGTGAACATGAAGATGCTCGTGGCTGATCTCTGCACAAACAGAGGTTTGACAGGCACCAGAGTTTGCTGTTGGTGGAATATTAATGTCCAAGGCAAATCCATCCTAGTTATGTGGGCTTTTCCGATTCATGCTGAGATCTTCCAGTTCCCACGAGCAGTTAGCACAGAACTTACTTAGCTATTTACATGTGATTACACAGATACACCGTTAACTTTTTCATTATGTGTCAGCTTTGTTTCAGTTGTCTCTATAAATAAGTAATTATGCCTCTGACAGAGGCATAATTTCCTCTGATCAGGAAATTATGTACATCTTATAATTCTTTCTTTCAGGTGATGTAGAAGAATTAGAAATTCAAGAAAAACCTGCTTTGAAAGTGTTCAAAAATATTACTGTAATACAGGAGCCAGGAATGGTGGTGTTAGAAGTAAGATGAGATTGTTTACCCAAACATGGAGGAGAAGGTTTTAAGCGCTCACATGTGGAGACTTGACTTGGGGTGGTGAACACACAGTACAGTGTACAGAGCATGTGCTATAGACGTGTACCCCTGAAACCTATGTAATTTTATTAACCAACGCCCTCCCTCCCCATAAACTCCGTTTTAAGAAAAGAGTTGCCATGTAACTGTAGAGAAATTAGCTTCCCAATCAGGAAAAAATTATTGGAGAGTAGCTTTCTGAACAAGGTCGGCTTTAAATGCCACAGAGCGAGGTGTTGTCTGTGTGACATAGAAACTAGCCACCAGTTAAGGCTTGATGGTCAGTGGTGTGAGGAACAGTGACAGGTCGCTCGTGTGATCGAGCCGGAGCTGACCTTATGATATCCAGGCTGCCTTCAGGTACAGCAAAAGGCCTGAACATTCTCAAGGTCAAGTCTCGTCCTGTTCCATTGAAACTTACCACGCACACATCTTAAGAGAGTGGGACTGTGAGCACTCAAATACGCAACATTAACGTGACCCAAATTCACAAGGCGAGACGTTCCTAATTTAGGTTAACGTGGTTCCCATGGGAGGAGTTTAAATTCCTGCTGGTAGAATCGGGAACCCGGACACCAGGTGACGCTGATGGTTGATTTTGATGGGTTGGCTTCGAAGGCCAAAGCAGTTCTTTTTGAAATGAACCCTGTCCCGGAGGGACTGAGGGTGGCCCTGGTCTGTTTCCTTTGCCGCGGGGTTTAGGTAAATTGTTTGCCAGCTGTTTTGTTTTCACATATTATTCTAAACAAATAAAAAAGACCTGGAAGGGTGGCCAGCTGTGCCCTCCTAACGCTGCCTTTGGCTTTGCAGTGGCTAGCTAACCCTGCCAACGACATGTATGCAGACACCGTGACAACTGTGGTCCTCGAGGTGCAGTCCAACCCGAGAATCAGGAAAGGTACAGAATCCTCCGTCTTCTTTCTGTTACCACTTCACTTATCAGTTAACTCTTCCGCTTCTATGATGTTTTGAGCTAAAAAGAAGAAGGAGAATGCTAAGGTGCTTGAACTCCTGGTTTTTTCATTCCTGTAACCTTAATGGCACTAAATACACGCATAACAGTGCCCGTCACTAATATTTTACCTGCTGTCTGTGCCCGGTCTTTGTTTGTGCTGTGAAATCTGGTGGCACTTAACTCTAAGATAAAATCTCTTAGTGACAGTCCCTTTGAAAACACTAATTGGAAGTTTCATAATATCGCCGTTAGCCAGCATGTCTAACAGGAAAATGGGCTGTTGTGTCATGTTTCACAAAAACTCGTAGAATAGAAGGGAATCTCCTGTCGTTTGCCAAGGAGCAGTTTTCAACCCAGGGAAACAGCAGTGAACATATCCGTACCATCTACAGTCGGGCTCTGTTTTAGACGTAGCTGGCTGTCACGCATCTGGGGGGCGTCGTAGGCATCAGGCAGCCCTCCTGCCGCTGGGTAAGGAGGGGCTGTGGCTCTCCTGGAGGCTGCCAGCCTCCCTGCACGTGCAGAAGGCCTTGTCCTCTGAGGAGCACTTCTCTTCCTAAATATTAAAATTAGTCAGTCGCAGTTCTTTGATTTCCGGAGGAAAAGAAGTTTAGCTGACCTTCATGATCATCTTGGGACTAGCCAAATCTTGATTATGAAACCAATACCGAAACAAATCTGAAGTGTTCAAGTGACTGGTAAGCATTGTTCTGAGTAATAGTTGTCATAAAAATTATAATCAGGGTTCCGTTTGGTCGTTGGTTTTGGTTCAATTACTAGTGGGTAATGGATGCCCGTGTGCTGTGTGCTGTGCCTTGAGGGAGCCGAGCCGTCAGGACAGAACTCCCCGCCCTGGGTTGCCCCGCCCGACGTAGGCACATTCATGACAGAGCAGTTGTAAAGGCAGTTACCAGCTTGCTCCTGTTACTTTACATTTTCCTTACCTTAGACAAAAATAGAGAGGACAAAGTGCAAGGTCGCATGACCTTTACAAAGGTCATAACTAGCTAGTGGTGCAAAGGTTAGGAGAAGAGGGGCAGGGTTGAGTGCAGGGACCAGGAGGGAAGGTTAAGCCCAGGGTTTGGGCGGCACAGTTGGTGCTAATGCCCAGGCCTCTGGGAACACGGCTCCTTGTCACTTAGATTTGTTCTTGTCACATCCAGCACTCCTGAATGGAATTGTGTTCTGTCCTCCAAGGTCGCTTTCTGTCCCTTAGAGTCTGAGAACCTTTTGTGAATGGAGTCTGTTTTGTGATAGAATGGTGGCATTTTGTCCAATATCTGTATACTTTTCTGGAAAAGGGAATTTCCATGCAAAAATGGCATTTTCCCAGGCCGGTGAGATGTCGGTAGTCTCAGTTCAGTGTCTGAGCCCCTAGGGTTCCTCGTGCTGAGATGGAGGAGCCCCACATGCTGTCCTGAGGGCGCCACCTAGTGACTGCGCTGAAGAACAGGAGGTGCCCTGGTTGGTTGGTTGTCCTTAACGTGGGCGTTACTTGCTCTTGACTCTGGTCCAGGATGCAGATGCATCTTCACTGACCCGCGGTGGTGGGATGAACAGTCGTGATGTTCCTGGGGGTCCATCTCCCCCTGGTAACGGTAGCGTGTCTTCGAGGGCTGGCCTCTGGGCATCGGCAGAGGTCTGTGTGGACACGTTAGAATTGGCTCCTTCCATGAGCTACTGTGTGAAACCAGCTGGCTGCCCTCGGTAGGGGATAGGCCGTTGGGTTGTGTCTGCCGCTTGGCGATTATGAACGCTTCTGCGTAAGCGTTCTCGTGCAGGTTTTTGGGTAAAGACGCTGGTTTTTATTGCTCTTGAGCCAGTGCCTAGCATTAGAGCTACTGGGTCGTGTGCTGACTCCGTTTCATCCTGTGCCATTTGCTGCTGCTGATTGCATGGGAGGTACTCGGTGTGCGTCAGGGCACCCTGGACCAGGTCAGGCAGCTCATCTTCCTAACCTGCCAGAGTACTTGGTTTTGGGGAAAGCTAAGTAATCTAATTGGCACGTGATAAATATAATCTATAATAATAAAAGAATAATATGCTAATTAGACCAGACATCCTTCCGGATGACCTTCCAGACAAAGCGGGGGCTGCGAGGGAAGCCTGGGTGCCGGCGGCCAGGGGAAGGAGGGCCTACTCTTGTATGAATGTCATGCACTGGGCCTCCAGTTAATTAATGTTGCTAAATAATGAGGAACCCAATGCACAGAATTCATGCAAGGGTAGGCCCTCGCTGCCCCGGCTTCGTCCTGCCGTTTGGTCGATTTGCATATTACGCTTTTATTATTATAGATTATGACAGATGACAGGTGCCTTCTATAGAGTAGAGGGTTGACTCACATGTGGTGTAGCTAAGACCAAGGAGCGCCAAGCGCGGAGCTGCCATCTCCCTCCCTCGCGCTGTTTCTGTGGCTCCTTCGCAGAACGTGAGGTGAAGGGATGAAGGATCAAGCTGCCTCCACAGGGAGGTGACACGTGGAGGACTCCACAGTCAGCTCCTGTGACGTCTCCGAAACCGCTCTGAGTATTGATTGGGAATTCGTCCACATGGGAATGCGGACACAAACTCTCGCTTCTCTCCCAGGTGCCGTGCAGAAGGCATCTAAGAAGTTGGAGATGCACGTGTACAGCAAGAGGTTGGAGGTCATGCTCCAGTGAGTAGGCTCTCCCTCAGGCGGGAGAGGGGTGGGCTCCGGTCCCCCAAAGCTGTGCTTGGACCCAGGCTCAGAAGCCCTTTTGTGGGACTCAGTGTCGGCTCCTGCCTGTCCAGGGACGGGAACACAGCAGTTCTGCTCGGCCGCTCTCCCCAGAGGCTTCCAGGAACCAAGCAGCCTGGGCTGTGGCCGTGGGATAGCCAAGCTCCCCTCTGTCAGGACTGACACATGGCGCAGCCCTTCCCTTAAAGCCACACTCCATCCCACCTTCCACCCGGGTCCTCTCCGAAGCCTCTTCTGCCAGCCCCCCACACACACACACACATATGAGTGTCAGAAACAGGATCGTGAGCCATGCCCAGGCTCTCAGTTACCTCAGGACTGAGCAGGCATGTGCCTAAGCACCATGTGTAAATGCCGCGGTCATGCCAGTTGCTTACAGCCTTAGGGTTTGTGGGATCAATGCACCAGCTGCTCCTACACAAAGCACAACTGATGACTTGAAATGTAACCTTTTTTTTTTTTAAAATATATTTTATTGATTTCAGAGAGGAAGGGAGAAGAATAGAGAGAAGCATGAATGAGAAACATCGATCAGCTGCCTCCTGCACGCCCTCTACTGGGGATGTGCCCGCAACCAAGGTCCATGTCCTTGACCGGAATCAAACCTGGGACCCTTCAGTCCGCAGACCAACACTCTATCCACTGAGCCACACCGGTCAGGGTGAAATGTAACCTTTTTTAACATTAACCGCTGGACGGTCACGCAGCCAGTGGCCCCACCTTGCCAGCTGAAAGCCTGTGGCAGTGCTGACTGGGGCTGGCGTCTCTGGGTTTTGCGGCTTCACTGACTCTGCTCACCTGACCCACCTGCTGGTTGGCCTGCTGTTTGCAAATGTCTGTGTCACCCACGGGGACACAAGCGGCAGGTGGTGACTGGCTGGCTCCCAGTGCACAGGCAGTGCTGCCGGCGCCTGCACAGGAGATGCTGGCGCAAGAGTCCTGCTCAGAGGAGGCGCCCAGAGTTGACTAAAAGGAGCAGCCAGTGGACTGGGAGCCATTTTAGCCGAGAGGCTGGGGTGTGGATCCCGGCTCCACGGGGGGCTGTAGGCCAGTCGCCTGTTAACCCCGTGTGAAAAGGGCTTCTCACCAGCATTCTTACAGGTCGAGATCATGTATGTAAGTGCCTAGCACAGTGCCTGCTGGAGTAGAGCATTCTTAATAAGCGGTAGCTGTGTATTCTACTTCAACACGACGGCCTCGCTTCAGTTTTATTCCCCCAAATATAAACCTGTGCTCACATATGATAAATGCATCTCCACCAACACTGTGCCTTCCCTTAGGGACATATTTGGAGAAGACTGTGTGAGTGTGAAAGACGGCTCTGTGCTCAGTGTTACCGTGGACGGGAAAACGGCGAACGTGAACTTGGAGACCCGGGTATGGCTGCTCCTACGTTTCACGACATTTAGGAAATAGCGTGAAGGCAGGATCATCTGTGGTCCCACACCTACAAAATCATGTGATTCCCACATCTATAGAGTCACCTGTGGTCCCATGCCTGATACGTTTATTTTTTTAATTTTAGCATTTCCTTCCAGTTTCTTCCTATTTTTTATCTTATTTTTTACAAGTTGTGTTTGTATTCTACAAGGGTGAGGCAAAAGTAGGTGTACAGGTGTCTGTCTGTCCCATATTCACAGCTACAGACCTGCTCCTGCCCCACGCCACATGAGCAGCTTTTTTACTTCACATTGCTAGGGCATGTGGCACACATCCTCAGGGCAGGTCACGCGTGGCTCTCCGCTGGCATGGCCCCTGGTCCAGCTCAGTGCTTCCTAGCTGGGCACCAGCTCGCTCCCAGTGCCTCAGAGGCGCCGCCCTCCTGTTTGTGCAGCAGGATCCACGCAGCTTTTGCAGTCGCTGGGCTTTGCCTGTGCGGGCGCCTCTGGTCTCACGCCAGCAGCCCTTGCATAATCACTTCACAGGCCCGAGAGAAGACGTTCGTTGCCCTGCAGGGCTGTTTTGTTTTCTTTTGTTTAAACCCTTCTTGTTGAAATTATATACATGACCCCTTTCCCCCTTGTCCCCTGCTAGCTAGCCCCACCCCCTCCCCCTGCTGGGTTGTTCTGGAGATTAGAACAGTTCTAAACAGATAACGTGTTTTACATTTCCTTTGCATGTTCTTTGATTATTTAGCTGCTTTGAGAAAACACTTCATTTTGAGAAAACACTGTTTTACCTCAATAGAAAAGTAAACTAAGAACACACACAAAGTCTGAGAAGTAGAAATAGCCAGGGAGCACATGAAGCTCCTGTTCACGCCCACTGGTAACTGGAAGACAGGCAGGCGTGAAGTGTGAACTACCCCTGTGTGCTTAGGCACAGGCGGAAGGGGTCGCTGTGAGCCGTGATGGGGAAAGGCAGGGACACAGGTCCTCACAGGTGTCGTGTGAGGTGAGGAGGAGGCTATAAATCAGGTGGAAATTCTCTGTCCAGGGCAGTTGGTGGTACACATCAGAATCCTTAAGAAGGTAAATGCACTTACCCACAACACCACTTACTGCGTTTAACCAAACAAAGTAACTAGACGGTGAGCACAGGTATATACCAGGGGGTCTGTTTCAGCATTGACTATGACATGAACAAGATTTCAACAGGAGTAGGAGATCATAAGTAACGAGTGAGTCGTGCAGGTGCGCCCTCGTGCGTGGATGCTGTATGTGCAGCCAGAAAGGGTGCCGGTGCAGACGTCATGCCAAGTGGCCCACCCGCGTGTTCAGTGGGGAAGGCTACACAGCAAGTGCCGTAAATCCGTCCCGTTTCTGTTGGAAAGGAGTCTGTATGTGTAGCTAAGGTCTGGAAGGCTATGCACTGAAATGCTAACAGTAGCTAGCAGAATACAGGGTGTCTTTCTTTCCGCAGTTTTTACACGAGGAATGAGGAATGTCTGTGGTAGATAAAAAATATTTCAACAGCTTATTTCACAGTTGGAAAGGAACTAGATTATTATGAGTCTCATGCCCACCCACAGGTTGCAGTGTGGGACCTGGGTGCCCCCCCCACCCCCCGATGAGTGTTCTAGAAGAGCATTCCCTTACCTCCTCTATCATCTTGTCTGTGCTTGCACCTGCAGACT
Organism: Murina feae; assembly: GCA_004026665.1. Classification (NCBI taxonomy): domain Eukaryota; kingdom Metazoa; phylum Chordata; class Mammalia; order Chiroptera; family Vespertilionidae; genus Murina; species Murina feae. The sequence continues at coordinate 26,243 of PVJC01002180.1, read as the reverse complement.
GTCGAGTGTGAGGAAGGAAGCGAAGATGACGAGTCGCTCCGAGAGATGGTGGAGCTGGCCGCACAGAGACTGTACGAGGCCCTCACGCCGGTGCACTGAGGCCGCCTGTGGACGTGCTGGAACGTCCCTGTGTGCTCCGGTTTACTGTTACTTAAAAGGAAACACATTCCTTTCTCGGGGCGGCCATTTACCTTGGATGTCAAACGGCTTTTATTCCAGTAGTTAGCATCACCAATACCACTAAGTTAGCAGCTAATGTGTCATCACTTTAGAACTGCTGAATAAACCGTTTAGAATTTATTGGTTCCACTTCTGGGCACGGATGCGGCTCCAAGTAAACTTTAAAAATCTGCTCACAGCGCCCTGGCCGGGCAGCTCAGAGTCCCGCAACTTGGAGCAACGTCCTGTGCGCCCAAACGTTGCGGCTCATTCCCGTGGGGGCGCAGGCTCATCCCCAGGCGGCGTGCATACAGGAGGCAGCTGAGCCGCATTCTCTCCCTTCCTCTCTCCGCAATCAGTAAACACGTCCTCAGGTGAGGATCGTTCATTAACTCTTCATAGCAGCGGAATCAGAATGTCTCGCTATTCATTTCAAGAAAATACACAGTAACTTCTATTTTTGTATTTATTTTGTGAATTGGAGTTAATTTTTTGAGATTATCACTTAAGTTTTGAGCCTCTTTTCTACCTCTTCCCTCTTGATCCTCTCGCCAAGTTCCTTAGTTTCCACATTTGTAAAATTACAGCTTTTGGGGTCCAGTGATATTTCCTTTGTTTAGTAGCTACATATTCAGTTTCAGAGACATGGAGATTTAAGGGTATTCCGGTGACAGGTGAATTGTTTCATATGTAAATTGTGCAGTTTCCTAAGGTGGCAGAGTTCAGACTTGCAAATGGCACAGGCACAGGAGGTGCTGCTGAGGGAGGAGTCAGCCCGGCCAGAGGCTAACTCGGCATCTGGTCCATGAAAAGGGGTTTGTTTCCTCTGCAGGGGGACCAGCTCTTCCCCTCACAGCCTCACCAAGGAGGTGCTCACACTCAGTCTAGCTACAGACACCAGCTCTCCAGCCACTGCGTTCCGTCAGCACTGAGGCCTCACCTCTTGCAACCACTGACAGCACATCCCCTGCACTTTGCTGACACTCTTTACTACCTTTTTACGTGAAATACATTTATTTCTGTAACGGAGCCACTTAGTCTTTGGCCCAAACCATAGGTCTGAGGGTCATAGGAGATTTTTTAAATCATAGTTAGCCTAGCTGGTTTTGCCCAGTGGATAGAGCGTCAAGAGTGCAGACTGAAGGGTTCTGGGTTCAATTCCAGTCATGGGCACATGCCTAGATTGCAGGCTGTCTCCAGGAGGATGTGCAGGAGCCAGCTGATCTATGCGTCTCATCATTGATGTTTCTATCTCCCTCTCTGAAATTAATTGATTTTAAAGGGAGAAATACCGACCAGTTGCCTCTTGTCTGCACCATGACCGGGGATCAAACGCAAAACCTGGATATGTGCTAGCACCTTGACTGGGGACCTCTCAGCGCACGGGATGATGCTCAACCACCTGAGCCACACTGGCCAGGCTATCAGAATTTCTAAGCTACAACACGCATGTAACATCTGAATCTATACAGCAGGAAGGGCGTGTCCCTTCCCCTGTGCCTTCTCCAGGGGCAGCCACTTGGGTCAGAATTCCGAGTTGACTCTTGAAAGTGCTGTCTTCTCTCCAGAGTAGCTCCTGGAGCCCAAGTCCCCGTCTTCCCGCCGCTTCCTGCTGCCCTGTGACCTCACCCGCGCCGCCACCCTGCGGGAGCCGCGCCCTTGGCTGCAGGAGGGTCTTGCCTTCCATGTGTGAAACGCGCAGCATCTGGGGCTCCACAGAGGAAAAGGCAGTTGTTCCTAAGGTGCAGGCCCCGCTCACCCTCAGGCTTCACGGTGACGGTGTGAGTCCTAGGGCCCCGCCTGGCGGGCTCTCCGCCTGGGCTGCGCCATGGAGGCACGTGGGAGCGCTGAGCACTGATGCCCACGGGCCAGCGAGGGGTCGGTGGTTGGCAGTGCGGGTCCTCTAGCAGCCGCGTTCGGAAGCTCCGGGTGATTCCTGTTGAGGCCGGGGAGCCCCCAGCCCCGCGACGGGCTCCTCTGCGGCACCCCGCCTGCCACCCCAGCTCCAGCCGGTCTCCTGCCAGCGACCAGGTCAGCTTCCCGCAGCACCGCTCCCAGCCCTCACCAGACAAGGCTGTGCTCACGGCCTCACTTCACTGCGCGGCTGAGGGGACACACGAGCCAGCCTCGGGCTCCTCACACAAGGCGCCCTGCCTCCGAGTTCTGCACCCTCAGCGTCACCTGCTCCTTGGCGTCCCCACTGGGTTGTGGGTTCGGGCCGAGCCTCATCCTCCTCCCTCCGAGCCTGTGCCCGTTCCTGCTTGTTAATCCGCACCCGGGGTGTTTTATGTTTTACGCTGATTCTTAGAGAGAGGGCGGGGGGAGGGGGAGAAACATGGATGAGCCGCCTCCCCGACGCCCCCACCGGGGGCCACGCCTGCAGCCGGGGAGCGGGCTCCTGACCAGCATCAAACCCACGATCCTTGAGTCCCTGGGCGCTAACCACTGCGCCACCTCCGGTACAGGAGGGGCGGGGTGCCGAGCGAGTCCTCGCTGACGGCCGCCTGTGGCCCACAGCCTGGAACCAGTAGAGACAGGAGCGGATGGAAGGAAAATCCAGTTTATTCAAGAGGCGGCAGCCGAGCCGGCGGACTCGGGGAGCAGAGTCGGCGGGAGCGGGCGGGAGGCCGGACGGGGCCGGGGTGCCGGGTGCGAGGCAGCGTGGCCGCCCCCAAAGGTCTCGCCCGCGGGTCGGCGGTCTGGTTCCCGTCGGTCCAGGTGGGTCCTAGCGAGCAAACCTCCGGGAGCCAAAATGGCCGAGGGCCGGAGTCCCTTCCCCTGAGATTAGCTCCTGGGTCCTTCAGCCAACAGGCTGCCCACCGGCTGCCGCGCGAACGGACACGTCACCATTTACAGAAACGGTGCCAGGAGCGCGGCCGCCGGGCGTCTCGCTCAGCGTCGTTTGCTGGAACATTCCCACCGGCGTCCGACGGCGGCGCCAAGCCCTGTCCTTTCGGAATTGGCTTCCAGCTGGGGAGCTGACCCGGGGCCCAGGCAGAGGGCGGGCAGGTGGCTCCCGGAGGGCAGCGGCGGCCGCGCTCAACGGCTCGGGTAGACCAAGTGGCCGCGCGCCACGCCCCCGCCCGGATATCCGCCCTGTCCCGCCCCTAGCCCCGCTGGCCCCGCCCGGATATCCGCCCTGTCCCGCCCCTAGCCCCGCTCGCCCCGCCCGGATATCCGCCCTGTCCCGCCCCTAGCCCTGCCCCCGCCTCGCGCCCCGCCCGGATATCCGCCCTGTTCCGCCCCTCGCCCCGCCCCTCCCGGATATCCGCCCTGCGGGTCCTGTCGGCTGCCAGGCATGGCGCTGTGCGAGGGCTTGGGCTGCGGGAGCTCTCTGCTCTGGCCTCGGGTGTTGCTCTTCGGAGACTCCATCACCCAGGTACCGCCCCGACCCGGCCCGGCCCGCCTGCAGGCCCCGGCCCGGCCCTCAGAGGGCGGTGTCTCGGCGTCCTCGGCGACATCCCCTCAGAGAGCCGTGGGCGTGGCCTCCTCAGCTCCCGCATCCAGGTCCCGGCCCTGGGGATGTGGCGTGGCCCGCTTCCTGTTCTGCCCCGGGTTGGGAGAGAGCGAGGCGCGTCGTCTCGGTATCTTCCTGGCGGCGGCCGTCCTCTGTCCCGCACGAGCTTGCGCGCTCCCGCCCCGTCGGCGCCCGGTGTCCGCGAGGCCCGGCACAGCCCGTGCGGGGCACAGGACGCGGAGCCGCCCCTCTCCCTCTGCGTCCACGGGCGGACAGGCGGAACCCGAACGATGCCTCCGGGCACAAAGCAGATCCTGCTTTCACCCGCCACCCCTTCAGCTCACGCTGGGGAATGTCCTGGACTCGCGTGTTCTTCAGCGCGGAGCGCGCGTGACGAATTCACTTCCCGGCGCGCAGGCCGGCCTTCCGCCGGCTCTCTGCGTCTCTGCCGGGGCGGGGGACGCTGGGGCGACGGGGCAGGAGGGCTTCCGGGTCCGGGTCCGGGTCCGGGGGGGGGCGGGGATGCCTCCCCGCGGTTCACTCTGAGTTCCGTAAGGAGTCGCCCTGGCTTCTTGCCACGGAGGGAAGGGAGGGCAGCGAGGTTTCACTTCCTAACTCAGCGCACGTGGCACGTGCCGACGGCACGGAGTTCCTTACGGAGCTTCTCAGTGCGTGACCACGGCGGGGGTCAGCGACATGCAGGGCGCTGCGGGCGTGCGGGCGGGCTGCGGGCGTCCCTCCCCGGCCCCGAGCGGAGCGGAGCGCGGCGGAGGCCTCCGACGTGGACCCGGGCTAATGGGCTGCCCTCTCTCCAGTTTTCTTTCCAGCAGGGTGGATGGGGCGCGTCCCTGGCGGACAGGCTGGTCAGGTGAGCAGTTCCTACGTGATACCTGAGTGTTGGGTTTTTTAATTGTTCAGTTTATTGGTTGGTCTTAAGAGAGAAACGTCGGTTTGCGGTTCCACTGTCTTAGGCGGCCAGTGGTTGGTTCTGGTATGTGCCCTGACCGCGGCGGAACCGCAACCTGGGTGAACCCGCGGGGCTGCCTGGCCCGGGCCGCGCCTGAGCGGGAAGGGGCAGCATCAGGAAGAGAGAGCGACAGCGCCCTCGCCATCTTCCCTCCTCGCTGGCCTTCCCTGGTCTGCGTGCGTGGGGCTGCAGAGGAGGGGGGGCCGGTCCTCAGGGTTCAGGGAAAACGCTGCCACGAATGAACGCAAACCGTGAAAGCTGTGAAAAATATATGAAGGGTTTGGATCCAAGAGAGCACAGCTACTCACCAAGTACAGGCGACAAATTCTTTCCCGGGCATCGTGGTGGGTGTGACCTCCGTGATGAGCGAGCTCCGTGGCAAGAATGCAGAATAGATTAACACAAAGTTTCAATGGAGGGTTTTTTCCTCCAAAATTCTCTTTATATCAGAGATAGTGACGATGTTGGTATTTGAAGTGTATGCCGAGGAATTCATTAACAGGGAGACAGTGTCCCAGTTAAAGAGTTTAAAATAGCCGGGCTGGTGTGGCTCAGTGGGCACCAGCTCGCTCCCCGCTCAGGGCACAGGCCCAGGTTTCAGGGCTTGATCCCCAGTAGGGGGCGTGCGGGAGGCAGCCTCGGGATGAAGTCTCCCATCAATGTTTCCATCTATCCCTCTCCCTTTCTCTTTCTAAAAAAAATTAAAAATATTTAAAAATCGGTTAAGTACAAACATTTTTTAAAAGAGGTTACAATAAATAACATAGAAATATTTTCCAGATTAAAAACAGTAGACACAAGCCCTAGCCATGGCTCAGTGGATAGACAGTCGGCTGCGGACAGAAAGGCCCCAGGTTCGATTCTGGTCAAGGGCACATGTCTGGGTTGCAGGCTCGGTCCAACGTGCAGGAGGCAGCCAACCAATGATTCCCTCTCGTCACTGATGTTTCTACCTCTCCTCTCTCTTCCTCTCTGAAATCAATAAAAATAAAATTTAAAAATAAAAACAGTAGACACAGGTATCTGTGTTTGGGGTATCAGTAAACTGATCAGCAGGAATTTTGCCTTTTCCTCCTTTAGAAGAAATATGCTTGTCATTACTTGATAGTCTTCATCAATATAACACACCAAGAAAATATACTTTATTTCTGAATGTGAAATGTGTTTTAAAAAGTCTTCACATTCTCCTCTATTTTTATCCCATAAACTAGAAAATGAAAAACTGACCCTACTTTTTCTAGTCCTACATGCTTGCTTTATTTAAGTGGACGTAATCTAAAACCTGGGGTCGGGGCTGGTGGTGAAACAGCTGCCTCCTGCGGAGGCTGCCCGGGGCGTTCCCAGTGCTTCCGGTGCGTTGTCTCATTTCGTGTGCGATCCCCCTAGGACGTGGAGGGGTTTCATGCTCCAGCCCATGTTCAGCTGAGAGCACTACAAGGAGGCCACACAACTGAGAGGGCAGGGGCGGGGCCGCAGGGCCCATGCTCCGAGCCTGCTGGGTGCTGGGCGCCGAGGCAGCTCACCTGAGCTTGCTGAGTCAGCTGCCCGCCTGGAACATAGCGAGTGCTTCTCCTTCACTGAGCCAGCAACCCTTGATTTGCCCCCTTAACCTTTTCTGAACAAACAGAAGATGTTGAAAAACCAATTATTCAAACGGCCCGAGAAGCTCCAGGAATTTTAAATACTTCACCACATAAGTTTCGTAGTTAATTTTAGCATTAAAATCTCACTTGATAGTTTACAGGTGTGAGTGCTAGAAGACCACTTAATTAGAAGCTTGTTACTTTTTGGAATTAAGAGTAATTACAAGACAAGACCAGCTTCTTAGAGACTTTACCTGTGATACTTGCTCATGTTAATACCTGTCTGCTGTCAGCTGCACCTTAAAAGCGCCCTGTGCCATGCGTGAAACCAGCGGTCTGCAGCCTGACTCGCCCCCTCGTGGTAATTACCCATCACTCTCACTGGGGGGGTGATGATGTGCCTCTGGTGGCACAACTTACAGCCAGCGCTGTGTGCTACTGCTCGCGTCAGAGAGAACCTAGGGCAGGCAGAGAAGGCCCTGAAACAGCCTTGTCGGAAATTCATCTTTAAAATTTTCTAAATTTTTCATTTCAGAAAATGTGATGTTCTGAATCGTGGATTTTCAGGCTATAACACTAGGTGGGCCAAAATTATCCTCCCAAGGCTCATCAAGAAAGGCAACATCTTGGACAGCCCAGTCGCAGTTACCATTTTCTTTGGTGCCAATGACAGCGCGTTAAAAGGTAAAGGTGTTTTTGTATCACAGTTTTCTAATCCATTCATCTGCTGATGGGCACTTAGGCTGTTTCCAGGTCTTAGCTATGGTGAATGTGCTGCTATGAACACAGGGTGCGTATATCCTGATTGGTGTTTCTGGTTTCTTGGGATATATTCCCAGAAGTGGGATCGCAGGGTCAAATGGCAGTTCCATGTTTAATTTTTTGAGGAAACTCCATACTGTTCTCCACAGTGGCTGCACCAGTCTGCATTCCCACCAGCAGTGCACGAGTGTTCCTTTTTCTCCGCATCCTTTCCAGCACTTGTTGTTTGTTCATTTGTTGGTGATAGCCATTCTGACAGGTGTGAGATGGTACCTCACTGTTGTTTTGATTTGCATCTCTCGGATGGTTAGTGACTTCCACCATGTTTTCATATGTCTCTTGGCTTTCTGAATGTCCTTTTGAGAAGTGTCTGTTTGGGTCTAGAAATAATCCTTTGCAGCTGCAATGGGATGGCTGCTCCTTCACGCAGTGCCTCGTTCTGAGTGCTGCACACGCCTGGCGGGTTTCATTTCCACAGACACCCTGTGTTGTCCTCTTCACCAGTGAGGAAACGGGTTCAGAAGGTGGAGCCTTTGCGCAAGGGCACTGGCTGGTCGGTGACAAGGCCAGGAGCGGGCGGGGCAGCCTCACTCCACACCCGCTCTTACTTACGCAGGGAGGAAGCCAGAGCCCTGAGGCCGCCTTTTGAACTGTGTGCTTGAACCCTCCCCCCCTCTGGTGCCCAACGACTCTCCAGTGGCCTCATGAGTGTGGGCATTTGTGAACGGGCACTAACCTCAACGGTCACTTCAATCTGTGTCTAAACAGATGAGAACCCCAAGCAGCACATCCCCCTGGACGAGTACGTGGCGAACCTGAAGAGCATGGTGCAGTACCTGAGGTCCGTGGACGTCCCCGAGAGCAGGATTGTGCTCATCACGCCGCCCCCGCTCTGCGAGGCCGCATGGGAGAAGGAGTGCCTGGCACAAGGTGACCACACCTGGTTGGGCCTGGAGACCTGGGGCATTAGTCACCTGGGAATCTTTTTAGAATCCTGATTTCTGGGCCTCATCCTCCGGAAATTCTCTTTGTTACTAATGTTGTGGCCCCCATCCCATCACAAAGAAACAGAACTTCCAGGGGCTTCTCATGTGCAGCCGAGGTTGAGAACCGCTGACGTAGAGGGACGAGGGCCTGTGCATCCGCATGGGTCTGTGTGCAGTCGGTCAGGTGACAGAGGAACACAGCTCGCGCGTGGTCACACTGAGAACCTCTGGCGTAGGAGTCGGAGTCTCGCTGGGGCCGCGTTGGGCTGCTGGCCTGGCATTAGCTGCCTTGTTCCCAACTCCCAAGGCACCCTCAGCCGTGAGCTCTGTGCCGATGGCGATGGCTGAGCGCACCCAGAACAGACCGCGGTTCTTCGCGTGGTGTGGCGCTGAGGCCGGGAGTCTCTGTGCCTTGAACATGGGGCCACATTGGGGTGTTTTCCTGACTCCCCAGCAGAGGGCGGGGCCGTGCCCATTTCTGTCGGTGCCACTTTCTGCTCTCTGCCACATCGGTGACACCTGCCTTCAGCAAAGTGGGACCTATGTTTTCTGCAAATCCAAGGCTCCCCTGCAGGCTCATTGGCACAGAGGCACTCACGTGCAAGGGCGCTTCCCTTCTCGTGGTTGAGCGACTGCAGACAGCTCTTGGGCACCCCAGCTCCAGGCTTCTGTCCCCACACACTGTTCATCGTCACACCCTGGGCAGGACCTGGCCAGGTGCTCAGGGTACAGAAAGGCCCGGAGCCCGGGCTAGTGAGGGAGACGAGTGGCGGCAAGGCGATAGGGTATAACAGGTGTGACTACAGGCCGCTGACAGCACTGAAGCAGGGGCTAGTGGCAGGAGCACTTGCTCCCCAAGGCAACTAGGGAAGTACCTGAAGGAGGAAAGCACAGGGAGGGAGGCCAGGGGGAAAGGCCTTGGGGTTCTTGTGTGGGGTCGCTGCCTCAGGGGTTGCTGGTCAGATAGTAAGTCCTTCCTTACAGGAAATGCTCTGGCTGAGCCCGAGAGCCAGGGATGCCGGGGGTGCAGGTCACAGCCCCTCTTGCTCAGGATGCATTTGTTGTGAGTTAAAACGGACATTTCTAAGTGGAATTTAAAAAATCAGTATCTAGAGCACAGTCAGCGTTGCTCTGAGGTAGGTTTCATTTATGTATTGAGTCCTGGAGGTGAACCTACTTCTTTGGTGTTAACCATTGGATGAGGAGCCAGCGGGCATAGTCCTTAGCCAGCAGGTTGGCATCCCCTGGGAACTGGGTAGCAACGCCAGCTCTTGGGCCAGCCAAGCCCACCTGCTGCATCAGAGCTGGGGGGTGCTGTGGCACACACTGAGAGCCGCCACCTTCATCTGGGCACAACTAAGGACGCTTTTTTGGAAGACGGCCAGGCCTACTGGTTTGTGTCGTCTCTGTGGCTCCTCTGAGCGACAGTGGCAGGGCTGACTAGCTGCCAACAGCATCCACTTGCCAAGCCTGAAGCATTTACTATCCAGCCCTTTGCAGAGGAAGGTCACTACCCCTGCATGAGCCCAAGTGACCTCTGTGGTCCCTCCCAACTCTTACCTTCTCTGCTTGGAAGTCTACAATGAGTTCCCACTGTTTTGCAGTAGCTTTTTGGTACGTGTACCAATGCAGGGTCTCAGCACAGTGTTCCTCCGCAGCGTGCCCCTGACCAGCCTCCAGCCCGGCCCCCTGGACCTTTCCTGACTCGGGCCCCAAGGCTTCTGCTCCTCTCCTGGGAGTGGCCTGAGGCCTGTCCTTGTCTTACTCTCAGCCCCAGGCTGGTCCGTAGTCTGTGCCTGTTTATTGAACTGAGAGACCATCCAGGCCAGAACCTGCCAGGACCAGTGCTGGAGCTGATCACTGTCCCCTCTTCTCCAAAGGCTGCAAGTTAAATCGCCTGAACGTGGTGGTTGGGGAGTACGCCAGCGCCTGCTTACAGGTGGCCCGAGACTGTGGGACGGACGTGCTCGACCTGTGGGCCCTGATGCAGAAGGACGGTCAGGTAGGTGGCTTTGTCGGTCTTTTTGGGGCGAGTAGGACCACACAGGCATGACTCAGCTGTGAGCGGCTCGGAGTAGGTGTCTGATGCAGCCAGAGCCCAGCCAGAGCTCTGAGTTGCTGAGAGCCCACATGTTCTAAATTCTTCCCAACTACACCAGAATAGGTTCCTGCTCAGACCCACTCGCTGCACTCTGCTGGGTCCGAGCCCCTCTGCCTGGGCTGGACCTTCTTGAACGCCGGGTCTTAGATGGAGAAGCCATGGGAAGTTGTGGGTGTGTAAGGAGGAGTCTGGGTGTGGGAGCCAGTGGCCGTAAGGCATCAGACAAAACAGCTCTTCACAGCCAAGCGCAGAGGCAGCCGGCCCTGGCTGGTGGAATGCATGCCCTTCCCACAGGGTAGCGTTCATCTGCACCCACAGCTGTTATCTGACCGGGAGCTTCCCAGCACCAGTGCTGAGCCCTCTCTTAGAGCAGCGGCCTCAGCAGCTCTGTCTCCCCTGCCTAGCACCCTGGCTGGTCTCCGGCCTCACATAGGAACTGCCCCGAGCTTCTCAGCTCCCTCTCGCAGCAGCAGCCTCACATCCTCGCCTCGCCAGCACACTCGCTGGTCAGCGACATGTGTCACACTTCTTAGACAAAGAAGGCCTCGTGCCAGTACTAACACCATATTTTGGCCTACAGAAGGGCACAGAGTGCCGAGTCCTGGCACCTGCTGTGGTATCTTAGCCTAGGCTCAGAGTGGCCTTGGCTGGCCTGGCATGCTAACAAGGTCCTCCACACTCGGAGTGGCCTTGGCTATCTGGTGACTCTGGTACGGTGGCCACAGCAGGTAAGACAGTTGAGGCTCTGGGTCAGCGTGCGGCCCAGCACTTCTCCGGCTCCTCAGCTGCAGCAGCAGGAGCCCCGGGAACGGTCAGGGTCAGCACACAGTGAAACAGCCGTGAGCGGCTCCCATCTAAGAACAGCCGGGCATGTTCCTCACAGGACTCGGGGGAAAGTGAAACGTTACCAGGCGCGCGATGTATTTAAGTGGGATGCTATCAGCTAAAATTTGAATTAAGTCCAGAAAGCTCACTTATCAATACAAAAGATGAACTATCTGGTCCCCGGGCAGAATGGTACAGCCACTCGGGACAGCAGTTTCCATCGTGAAACGCGCCCTTCCATGGGGCCCAGCAGTCCTGCTGGAGACTGGCCCGCGCAGCAGCTTCTGTAGGAAAGCGGTGCTGCTGGAGTAGTTGCTCCTACAGTCCTTCCAGGCGAAGTGCTGAGAGCCCAGAACTGAGAGGGTCGTCCAGGAAGGCCACCTGATCTGGAACAGCAGAGACTAGAAAACAAAGGCTCAGGAAGACTCGGCCCAGTGGAGACAAGGTCTAATGGTCAGTGCTGCCGAGACCAGGGCGTGGGGGGACTGACCCCAGTGTTGCAGCATCACTGTTCTAGTTCTTTCCTCCTAATAACTTGCCCGACACTTAGACTAAGAGGCAGAAGGGCCCCTGGGCCTTCTCACCCCGTGCTCGTTTTGTGGCCGCGCTAATGTGCCAGGCTCACTCGGTCAGCCTCTGCGCTGCTGGCCGGGAGGATGGCTCAGGTCTTCATGTGTGAGGCTGTGGGAGCTCCGTCTGTACTTGCCATCACCTACTTGTAAAGGGCTGGTGGTCACTTGAGCCTGTGCACGGGGCCTGGCGGTGCCACCGCAGTCCCAGGAGAACGAGCGCACACCTATAACGCCCCTCTCCCCTCACAGGACTTCGCACCCTACTTGTCAGATGGACTGCACTTGTCACCAACGGGAAATGCGTTTCTCTTCTCCCACCTCTGGCCTTTGATAGAGAAGAGAGTGTCTTCCCTGCCGCTGCTGCTCCCTTACTGGCGAGACGTGGCCGAAGCAAGACCAGAGCTCAGTCTCCTTGGAGACGGGGACCATTAGGCCTGGAGCACGAGGCTGGTGGGGACACGACACCACCCCTGCACCATGCCCTCTGATCAGAGTGTGTCTGCTCAGGCTTAAACCTTTGCTCATGACCCTGGACAGAAACCCTGACATCCGTACCAGGATGAATAAACGCGTTGTGACTTCCCAGGAAGCTTTGCACTATGTTTTGATATTAATATTTACTGGTCGATGCAGGTGCCACCAGCACCACCACTACGACATACACCGAGCAGCTGGGGGAGTCCATAAACGAAAAAAAGGTAAAAGACAGTTTTATTTTTTAAAAAGTCGATTTTATAAAAAATGGTTTTCTTACATTCAGCTGGGACTGCTTCACTCTCACACATTCACCCACTCACCTTACATCAGATTCCAAAAGTGTAACTAAATAGAAGAGTACTGTGACTAGTTAAAAGACAGCAAATACCACAAGGTACAAAAGTTCAAGTATTAGTGTAACAGGTATCTGTGTAACAAACATCCTTAGGAAGAAAGACACCATTGTCACAGGTTTGGTTAATTGCCCTCCAGGTTTATGGGACTCAGTCCACATGTGGGCTGATGAGCACATCTCAGGACTTACAGGGGGGGAGCTCTTCCGTCTAAGGAAGTCAGACGCCCCGATGGCTTCTCCTTCACACCGCAGGGGCACACTGTCCTGAGTCCGGAGCAGGACGCAATGCAGACAGCCACGCGCAGGCCAGCACCACGGGCACCTAAGAGTCACTTGCAGGGGCTGTCACCCCAAGGCCACGCCGATGCTGGAGGGGCACACAGGCCCCGCCTTGGCAAGGCCGGCCCTCAGTCACAGTGCGGAGCAGCCCCGAGCCTGCCTGGACAGCAGGACCCGACGACCCAGGTGACATGGGCGGAGCCACCCAGCCTCCAAGGCCCTACAACACAGCTCTGAAGTGAGCAGGGCAGCTGACCAGCTCCGAACCTCAGCCTGAGGCCACCCCCAGAAGAACACTCATCTCCAGGAAGACAAGGTCCCTGCGTTCAGCAGTGCCAAGAGGAGCCCGGCCCTGCTTCCCAGACCACTGGGCCCAGGTGAGGACGGTGCAGCAGCCCCACACAGCACATCCCAGGCACCCGGGGTGCCTACAGCTCAAGCTGTGAGTCATCTGAGAGGAGCCTCCCAGACTGCAACACAACTCCACCAGCATCAACACTGGCCCTCAGCAGGCCCCTAAGGTTCCCCAGATCAAACGCAACCTCCTATGGAAACAATGACCCTTCCCTACAGGCATGGCCACTCCCCGCACCCGAGCCCTGGCCCAGGACCTCCTCCAGCTCCTCCGCCAGGAGCCGTGAGAGGACCACTGGTTCTTGGGAAAGCAGCTGGAAGGCTGGTGCTGCCAGACGGACCCGGAGACGGAGAGAACTAACAAGGAAGCCTAGGGAAGCTCAGTGCTGAGGGCGTGCCGGCTACTGCTGTCCCAACAGCGTCAGGTCCAGGAACACACTTGTAAAACAGAAAAACTGCCCAGCAAATGAGGGTCTCACACGGGGCAGGATTCTGTAATGCATCTAGCACTACTTACGGCTCTCACTGTAAACTCCATTATTTCAACGGCAGAAAGTACTAACTTTAGAATTCTGAAGAAACAGTAACTCAAATCACTCCTGAGTTGGGTGTGTGCTCTCCCTGCTGGAGGCGTGGGGTAGTACTGAGAACCAGAACCCACACTGGGGATTGCACACAGCTCAGTTTTATCTTATCTACTTGACGGCAGAAAAATAAATTACTCCGTGTTCCAGTTATCCTCACGAGTAATGCTAAATGCCTCGTTTTCATTACACTGTATGAAAAAGGAAATCGCTCTCTCCCTTGTCAGTGCTGTCATCGATATAAAGGTTACTTTACAAAAACGTAAATATTTATGACCTAATCCAGCTGTATTTTCTGCTTCTGCACCACAGGTTGAAGGATATTTTAAACATAAACACTAAAACCTGAAAGCCTCAAAATTAGCTAGATCCACCTTACCTCTTCACGCAGAAAGGCCCAGCCACACAAGGACGAATGCCAAGAAGTCCAGACACGTGACCAGCACCTGCTGAAGTCACTGCCTTGCTTCTCCCAGATCTTCACTAAATGTGTGAGTGATTTTAGGTCAAATCTACAAAAACGCTTTGCACACAGGGCAGAGCGCAGGGCCTCCCTCCTAAACTAGCACTCGGTCTCTTTGCTGTCGACGCGGTTCTGCCGCTGCAGCTTGAAGGATGACGCCTTCTCACTTCTCGTGACCGGGTGGCCCGTGAGGTCCTCGAACGACTTGGCAGCTGTGCTGCTGTTGGGAAAGGGGTCCTTCTCGAAGCCGCCCTCGTCCATGTGCGAGTCCGTGCTCGGGTCTTCCTGGATGGTGTCCATTCGCTGGTGGTCCAGTTTCGGGGCCACAGGCACCACCGGTATCACAGGGGCGGACTGCAGGGGCTGTAGGCGGCCTGGGGTCTGTGGCCCCGGGAAGGGCTTGATGATGCGGACCGAGGCCGAGTCCATGCTGCTGAGCATTTCCACATTCTGGAAAGACACGGAAGTAAGAGATGAACTGTAGGTCCGCCAGCTCCAGCTCGCCACCCAGCCTTACATGGTTGCTGCCACGATCCCACGCATTGAGGAAAATTCCAGGTGAGGTGCTCTCAACTCAGAAATGACTCAGAAAGACAGCTTGCAAGTGGCCTTCCCACTGACCATGTAAAGACCCAAAAGGAAACTTCTAACAACTCTCTCAAGTTCAGGTCTCAAGACAAAAACAATCGCAAAATAGTCACTGAGTTGGTGCTGAGCAGCTAAGTCACTTGGGCTGTGGGGAGGGGCCGGGAGCACTGCTCCCCTTACATGCCCACCCATCGTCCTTGCTGTGGGCACAGGACTTAACCCCACACCTCGGCCTTTCCTGCTGCAGCAGGACCTCCAGCAGCCACAGGGGGCGCAGCTGGGTGGCCAAGGAAGGTCTCCGCACAGCATACTCACACTGGGGTGAAACAGGGACAGAGACTCATACTGCTTATCCAGTTTCTTATCCTAAAAAGAAGAGAAGAGGAAACAGGTCATTCCCACAAACAAAATTCACTTCAGTGCTCGTTCCTTAGAGGGCCTCCTAATACTGAGTGAAGAACTTAGAACCTGAGCTGCAGAAAGTGGTAGCAGGTCCGATGAATGAGAATGAGTGCTGCCGTAAACCTGAGGAGCTCTGCCACCCCCTTCAAGAGCTGCCTCTGCACTCGCAGGAACCTGTTCCTTTTGGTGTGAACTAAGCAAGGTTCCAGCGCTGAGCGTCTGGGCATTTCCCGCCAGGGGCAGGAGGACAAGGGCGTCTGCCTGTGTGTCCAGGCCTGCCTGTGCTGCTGGTGGGAGGCTGAGGGGGCTGCGCCTGGGCTCTCATTGGCTCTGGCCTCACACTGCCCAGCCCACCACAGCCTTAATGTTCTTCCCAGCTGTTCCGAGTTCCTGTGGCCCAAACGTGTGAAGGAACTGGGTCTCTGACCTGCATCGTGTCTCAGAAGGCTGCACACATGGTTCCATCCACCGCCCCAGGACCCTGCCTGTGGCTGACATCACATGACAATGGGCACCAGGCAGGAGGCTGGGCCCTGGGATCTAGGCCTGGCTCCTGTCAGCTGCCCTGAGCGGGTCTGTGGGCAGACACAAGCCAGCACCCTCCCTCCTGCAGCAGCTTTGCTCAGAACAAGAATCAGGCCTCAGGGAGAGTCCACAGGTGTGACTCCCACCGCAGAGTACACAGCACGAGAGCTACTAGCTATGCTGAGGCCTCCCAGTGCCCACCTGGGGGCAGCACAAGTGGAAGCCTCGGCCTGCCCATCCAGCAGAAGACAAACCCTCACTTCCATAGAGAAGCAAGGAACGATCTGGAGTCCCTCAGACAAAGCCCAATTCGACCCACTGGCTATTTATTAGTCATTTTGGACAAGAATAACCAGACTGCCCCACTCAGCATCTGGAAGGGTTTGAACACCGTATGATGTTCAAGGACCTGGATGGCACAGGGCACCATCTTGGGATGCGGGTATTTGCTGTTTGCTCTGTGACAACAAAGCCTACAAATACTTTTGTTGAGACACTTCACTCAACTGAGGTCCTAGGCGAATCCAGCTCACCAGTACCCTGCGGCCCTGGCCAGTTTGCTCAGTGGATAGGGTGTCGGCCTGTGGACTGAAAGGTCTGGGGTTCAATTTCGGTCAAAGGCACGTAGCTGAGTTGCAGGTTCGATCCCCGGCCCTAGTCAGGGCTGGTGGGGGAGGCAACCAATTAATGTGTCTCTCTCAAATCAATGTTTCTGTCTCTCCTCCCTTCCACTCTCTCTCTATATTAAAAAAAAAAGAAAAAGGAAAAACACCCTCTAGTGAGGATAACAAAAAAAATAAACAGTCTCCTGTGCTCTGAAGTATAAAATTCCTCAGAAATTCTACACAAGAATGAAACAGCCACACACAAAAAGGAAAATTCTTATAAGGCCTGTTAGCTAAGCTCTTCACGATATGCTGTCCTTGGGCGAACATCAAAATATGTCATTGGAAACAGGAGGTCAGACTTTGTTAAGGACAGATTCTATCTTTTCCACAGATCCTATGGCTGGAACGGTTCAACATTTTAAGAGAAGATTTCATTACTTACAAATGGTGACTTACCACACAATGAACAAGAATGCTGAAAGGAATCCAAACGATCAAGGAGAAAACCAGGACGGAGCCCACGATGTTGTCGGCTAAGAACTTCCCTGTGAACAGTTCAGACAGTGACTGACTGACCCATGGACTGCACAGTCTCCAAGGAAATGCTCCGAGCATCATCGCTGTGACAAAAGCCACGGCTGCTGCCTAGACTCTCCTGACTCCGTGGAGCTCGAATGTCTGCACCTGGGAGACTGACCACCCTCCTGCCCACCCACCCACCCTGCCCCCGAAATGGCTGTTCCAGAAACAGCCCTGAGACAGAGAGGTCAGTGCAGCTGATGGATGAAATGCCCAAATCGCTCAGTGACATCCTGTACTTGCTCCCGGAGTCACTGGGAACGGAGTCATTGCACAGAGGCTGCTGGGGACGGTGCTTATGAAGACAGTGCTGTTCTCGGCATTTCTGTGACTAAACGCTAGATTACGGCCCAAGAGGTCATAATACATGTAAAGTAAATCCTCCATCAGGTAATTTCAGTTCTCCAGTCTGTAGGGCTGACCAGGCTGACTCTTGTGCGAGCGTTTTATTTAGCAGAGAAGGAAGCCAATGCTTTGACTAAGCACTGATTCCCTCGTCTGAAAAATGCATCATCCAACCTATGCGGGGAGGCCTCGGAGTCCACCTGAGGTCCCAGCGGAACCAGTGCGGTGACTGTTCCCTCTGCTGCTGCAGGGTCAGCGTCTACACTTTCCAGTATCATCGCAGACATCAGCTCGGTTCTGAGCAGACAAGCACCTGGGGATCACCTACCGAAAGTATTGATGCTCAGCTTATCGATGAAGTCCCAAAATCGCTCAATGACGTCCTGTACGCGTTTCTCACATTTGCCCTAGGAACAGAAAACAGCATTTTTCCTAAAAGAAATGCACTTAGAAGCAACGTGGCTTTCTGCAAAGAGCTAACGCATGAAGGGCTCCACCCCTTCAACACGGGCAATAGTTTAAGTGTGATGAGCACTAAGAAAGGAGGGGGTGCTATCACTGAGGCCTCAGCAGGCCATTTCTATACATGAACTTGGGGTTCCCAGGAGACAGACTCAGAAAACCAGGGTGTAAAAGATGCGAGTCCCAGGAAGATCAACACCCAGCACCCCAGGGACACAGCCAGAGGTCTGGGAAGCCTCTGGACACTAACCCTCCACCATGTTTTGCTCAAGTAAGAGACCAAAGGGTCTGACTTGGGTGGATCAAGCTGCTTCTAGATCTTTCCTACTTACAAATGGTGACGTACCTAATTTTTGCAATCTTAGTCAATTTCCTAATAGAAAACCAAATAGTCAGGACCTACCGCCCCACAACCACCCACTTTCCAAAGCTCCCAAGGTCCTAGCCAGTCTCTGGACTCGGAGCCCCTGCCCTGGATAGAGTGCCATTTCCCGGAGGCGCCCGGCTTTGCGCACAGGTGGTGCCCACACTGACCTCACCGAACAGACTCACACAGGAATGACCGTTGGGTGAGGACAGGGCAGCCCTAGTTTGTTTCTTTCCATTTCCAAAACTGAGTACAACGTGAAAACATCTCCCACCCGCTGGCCAGAGAGCAGCTGTGCACAAACAGGACTCACGTTCATGTCACAGAACCCCACTGTACAGGGCTTCCCTTTCCTCAGAAACAAGCTCTTCTGCTCGGCGTCAATGTAGGGCACGCACCGGCCCTCGGGGTCCCGGCAGCACACCTTGCACGAATTGTCCGTCTCTGAAACCAAGGGGCACACAGCTGAGTTTTCCTGGGCATGTGGCTCTCCTTCCTTCCCTTCCCGCCCCCCCCCCGCCCCCCAAGGGGGAATAAGCACTGGTTTTTAGTTCAAAAGCCTCTTCTCCAGATCCCACCTCAAGGAGTGACTGCTGCACTCATGCCCCTCTGTCCCTCTGTCCGGAGCAGAGGTCACAAGGTAAATACTTACATGGATGCTTTCTTTTTCTAAGAGTAAAAACCAAATTATTCCTTGTATTTTGTAACGCAAACATTTCCCTTCTTCCCAATGTTGTTACACTGCTGCTTCCAACCCCTCTCTCGTGGCAAGGACACCCTGGAGGGACAGGCTCCAGCTAGACAAGGGGACAGAGCTGCCACCCTGGGTGTGGCTGAGTGACCTGGGATGGGCACGGCCGTCTATGCACAGCACCCTCCCCAAGACCAGCCTCTGGCATCGCGAGGGGACAGAAGCACTAGGCCCTCGGGTAAGCCACCGGCACCCACTCAGCAGCAGACACACCCAGCATGTCAGCTGGCAGTGTGACTCGGCATTTACCGTCACCGAGATCAGCTAGGACACTGATAACAAGAAGAACCACTTCTAGGGAGAGCGGGCCTTGTCATGTCTTGTTCACCAACATTTCCGGGGCCTTTACTGTGTGGCCTTTGGGGCCCCCCAAGCCTCTTGCCACTCACGCAACAGAGCGTTTTCCCGGCTTCTACTATGTTATCTCCTTTATCTGCACGTTGCTCCGCCTGAAGACCAGTGACTCCGCTGTGTGGATGCTGAGTTCCCAGCCCAGGGGCTGTGATTTCTGGGCTCTTTGTTTGGAAATCAGCAGAGCTCTGGGGCAGGGCAGGAAGCTCAGAGCCCAGCCCACCTGAGGTCCCCCTCAGACCCAGGGGCTCCGAAACCAATGTGAAAACCTGAGCACAAGTCCAAGAGGCCAGCGCGATGTTGCCAACCATCACTAAGGAGGCCCCTGGCCTGGCCCACCCCCCGCGGCGAGCGTCCTCCTCAACAGGCCAGTCCTGGAATCGGCGCTCTCCAGGAAGTGTTGAAGGAACACAACTCAAGGCCAAAAGGACCAGCTCTTGCTGCCTTCATGCATGTCTGATACCCACGCGCCCCCCGCCCCCGTCACCCACAGAACCCCCTCCTACTCGCCCCACACTGGCCACAAGGTCTGAACACGTGGCAAGAGGGGAGGCTAATGGGCTGTTTTTCACAGATAAGAGGAAGGAGCCAGATGGAATCCAGAGGTCTGTCTCCACACGCCACCTGCACATTCCTGTCGGCTGGGCTCGCTCCATCCTCAGCAGCAGCGAGTAGCTGACTGTCAGGGCCCCGAGTGAGGGACAGGGCCAGGCAGACACAGCCAGGCTGTGGCGGGACACATGCTCACCGTTACACGCGCAGGACTCCAGCTGCTGCTCCCTCTCGCAGAAGGGCACGCACTTGCCGTCCTTGCACTTGCCCAGGTCCAAGCACACCGTGTCGTCCTCAGCGTTCCCCGGCGGAGGGCACTCACTGCTGTTACCTAGAAGCACCAACAAGCAGAGGTCCCGTGAGTCACGTCTCTAGTCCCACAGGGCACGCCACACGCATGGTCCCGACCCTGAGCCCCAGTCTGGCAGTGACCCCTGGGCAAGGATGACACGGCTGTGTTCCATTGGCAGGTAAGCAGATGAGGTCTGGGAGGAGGCCAGGCCTCGAAGGTCCCAAATGCCCACACGCTGTCTCCCTGGCCTCACCTCAGCCACTAACACTGGCCCTGCAGTCTGCTCTGCCTTTTACTGTGAAACCTAACGGACCTGTAACTTACGCGTATGTGCTATCACCACTAGTGACACCAACACTAGTGCCAGCAGGTAGACTGAAAATTGCACTCCCTGTGGAGAGGGGTTCAAGAAACTGTATATGAAGATGAGAAATCACTTTGCAAGCATCGAACTGGCAAAAAATAAGAGTCTTGGCAAGGACGTGGGGACAGAGGCGCCACAGGCCCTCAGGGGCACCAACACTGTCCCATGGCTCTGGAACCAGCACAGGAAGGGCTGTCTGCCGCAGCCCTGCCCCATGTGTCCAGATGGCGGCCATCCCAGAGCTACTGCTGGACAAGTGAGATCACATGACTAGCACCCAGCAGGTGCCCCCAACATGAACTCAATGCAGACGCAGATAGCATACAGGGCAACAGAAGGACCCGTAAGAAACGGTACTGAGTGGGAAAGATCTAAGATAGAATGCCATTTCAGCATGTTAAAAACACAGACACAAAATAGCACATTATGTTTCAAGGGAATACACACATCCAGACAAACGTTCAACACAGCAGTAGGGACGCCTGCGAGAGGGAAGAGAGAAGAGGAAGGGAGGAAGGGGAACTGTCAGGAAGCAAACAGGTCTGCAGGACCCTGACCGTGTGCCGCACACTGAGGAGCACCTCCACTCCGCATGGGAGGTGAAGAGAGGCTGCTGTCACGGAAGTGAAACAAGCCTGTGTCCCAAGCACGCATCTCCCGCCTTGAGCAGAGTCTTCCAGAACCAGCAGGAGCCGTACCTGTGCAGTAAGACACGCCTTTGCAGGTAGCGTTAATAGCCTCCTGGCACTTCTTCTGGGCAGTCTCAAACTGGCAGTTTTTACAGCAAGGACTGTTCCGGTCACTACAGAGGAGCAGAAGGGACCGTTCAAGTCAAAGGACAGTTCAGACCCCACATTGCAGTCCTGTTGCAGGCCCTGAGGATCGGGTCACCCACTCCTGCATAACCCGACTTCCAGGTGCTGGCACCACCTGCATACGCTCTGCCTGCCCGTCCTCATGTGGAATCAGGCAGAGCAATGCAGACACTAGGACAGGCTGGTCCGAAGTGACTCGTCTTTAAAACACCTTAGGTGTCCTTGGCTTTCATTAGCTTAGTATACATAATATATTAATGCAAAAGAGAAGACTGGCTGTAGGCACTCAATGGTCAAGAAACGAAGCAGCCCAAGCCCTCCTCCCTCTGAGCATTTACATGTTAATATGCATGCAGGCAGTCAAGTCTGTGATTCAGCATAAACTAAAGCTGTCCCCTCTGCTTCCACAGCAGGCCCTAGCTCTCAGGGACATAAAAATGGCAACAGAGGTGCCTTCTAAGCTGTAACCTGCTGCCTCCACATTTAGTTTTGCCATTAAATGGTACACTAAACTCCTGTGCACGTGTCCCAGGACTGCCATGTCGATGGTGTCCAGTATTTGCTATTCTAGAGAATGCAGCATCAAGAGGATCATCGACCGTCTCTCCTGACATCGGTTTCCTCAGAAACGATTCTTGCTCTGGGGGAGTCTCCACACGATGCAGTGTGTGTGAAAGTAGGGATTCCATGACAGACTCAGACTGCTTGGAGGAAGCATTTTTCTTGTGTAAAGGGCAAAGGGTAAACACCTGTGTGCGCGCATGCACACACACTTGCACACCCGGCACACACACCCTCTCACTGATCCCAAAGCCCCTGTGCTTTCCATCTGTCAGGACCTGGAGACCTGCCCCCGGCCCGGCCCGGCCCAGGGCGCCCACCTGCACTGCACGCCCTCCTTCAATGTGCAGTTGTTGTGGCAGCAGGTGTCATTGTTCAGGTACATGATGCCGGGATCACACTCCTCTCCTTCGTCCACGCGCGAGTTCCCACACACTTTGTTGCTGCGCTCTTGGAAACACTCCTGGGACTTGCTTTCGATGGTCTTATAGATGGACT
Organism: Murina feae; assembly: GCA_004026665.1. Taxonomy (NCBI): domain Eukaryota; kingdom Metazoa; phylum Chordata; class Mammalia; order Chiroptera; family Vespertilionidae; genus Murina; species Murina feae. The sequence goes on along the minus strand of PVJC01002180.1, from coordinate 4,259 downwards.
GCTTACTGCAGTTTGAAAACATCTGAGGAGGAAAAAAGGACCCAAAATAATGTGAAAATTCCATTCCCGAGTTTGCATCGCCTCTCTAAACTCTGAACGCAGAAGTCCGTCGGAGCCTCCTGAAGGCCGTCTCTCTCTTCCTGGAACGGAGTCCTCGCCTCCATAAAATGTTGAGAAGCGGGTGTGGATTTGGCGAAGAGCCTAAAATTCCTCACAGGAAGGCAAGCTGCATGCAGGCTGACCCCAAACATCCCAGCCAGTTCGTCGAGAGGACGAGCAGTCGGGCATGAGTGGAGGATCGTGAGCTCCACCAGACCACGAGCCACGCCTGCTCAGCACCGCCAGGGACAGTGCGAACCATCACAGACCTTCGTCTCCCTAGACACCACATGCAGGCTCCCAATGGGCTGATCTGTTCACCACCCCTTCCCTGGCTGTTTGTATGAATGATCCATGTTTGAAGACTTCCAATAGTTGAGCTTTCTGAGAAGCAGTCTTAATATACACTGAGAGGCCAGATTATTATGACCACCTGACGTTTGCAGGCAAACTAGCCGTACACTGCAATGTATGAGATATGGAAGCCAAAGGCCTGTTCGAACACCTCTATTACCAAGAAAAAACGTCTCCAATTTGCACAGGAACACAAGGATTAGACAGTTGAGCACTGGAAAAAAGTCATGTGGTCCGATGCATCACGTTTCCGGTTGCATCATGCAAATGGTACAGTGAGAATTTGGCAGAAACAGCATGAAACCATGCAGCACACATGCATGATTACAACCCTTCAAGCTGGTGGGGGCAGTGTTATGGTTTGGGGCATGTTTTCCTGGCATGATTGGGGCCCTTTAATTTGTGTGGAAGAACGTCTGAATAGCACAACATACCTAAGTTGCTGATCAAGTTCATCCTATCATATTGAAGTATCATCCCAATGGAGATGGTTTCTTCCAACAAGACAGTGCACCATGCCACGGTGCTCGTATTGTGCAGGAGTGGTTTCAAGAACATGAGGGAGCCTTTACCTTGCTTAGGTGGCCCCACAATCACCAGATCTCAGTCCAGTTGAGCATTTGTGGGACGAAGTTAAAAGAGCCATCAGGCAGCTGGTTCCACAACCACCAAATCTCACAGAACTAGACAGTGCTATTCACCAGGCATGATGTCAGGTTCCTCGCATCACCTTTCCACATCTTGTGGAGTCAGTGCCAAGGAGAATCTCCACAGTATTGAAGGCAAAAGGTGGCCCAATGAAGTACTGATGGGGTGGTCATAGTAATCTGGCCACTCAGTGTAGTCCATTAAAAGATTAATTCTAAACTGTCATCTAAACCAGCGGTCGCCAACCTTTCAGACCTCACGGACTGACCAGTCCCGGACCACCGGCTGACGACCACTGCTCTATACGCTCTCATGGGTCCTCAAGATTTTCAGTTTTCAAAGGTGACCAGTGGCTCAAAGGCTCCTCTACCCTCGCTTCCCAGAACCACGACAATGGCTCCTCCTAAACCCGACAGACTTAGCAGCCAGGAGCTCTAACACAGAGTCCACTTGTCAAACCACCTGACACCGTGAAGAAGGTAAGAGGCACAGGGAAAGCTTGGCATCCATATTTGAGGTGGGGTCTCCACAGTTCTCTGCAAATTGCTAAAATGGCTTCTTTTACCCCAGACAAGCGCCCCCCAAGCCCCTGAGGAGTGGAGAGCACAGGACTCCCTGAGGTGACATGACCACTGAAGCGCACAAAAGGAACAGCCAGAAAGCTCTCCGAGCCACCACCCTGCACAGAACACTACCTGGACTTCTGAAAGGACCTTCCGATGGTTACAGTGAGGACGCTCGCCTGGCTCCCGACAGGCAGGACAAACACTTCAGCATCTCTCCTGACTACAGACCGACTCGCAGCCCTCTCTAACTCAGCACGACAGCAGTTTGTTTTCCTCACTCCTCACTGCTTGCTGCTGCTCAGCTCTAGGTACCATGAGAGGACCAAACACCTATGGACAGTCTCTCTTAAAGTCTCTGCTGTTAACAGTATCGATCAGAAACCCTCATGAGTGAATCAATCACATACGTACCAATACATTGACCAGGCGCCACCCCCTAGCAGACCCCGAAGACAGAGCTGCGAACAGAGACCAGGGCCCTCCCCGCAGGAGGCGTGGAGCCGACCAATTGCGTCTTTTGTTGCGACAGCTGTGAGGACGTGAATCCAGGCTGCAGCGCCAACCTAAGCCACTGCTGAGTTCCCACACGGCTCAAACGCACATGCTAAGTCTTGGTAACAACCCAGACAACAGCTTTTCCCAGATGCGATGGGCCACATGTCACTCCCAACACACAACCAAGTTTCCAGGTGCGTGGTCGTTTGCAGTCCATCCCTGATGGACCCGTTCTGAGCTCTGGTTATAACTCAATAGCCTCTTTCTTTCCCAACCACGTCAAGGCTCCGAGACACATACCTTGTTGTTCTCATGATCCCCGCTCACGGCTATGGGGTACATCACGAACTTTCCCCCCTGGTCCTCATTTGGGGCACATTCCGCTAGACCATCCGGATCATGTTCTGCTCCAAAATTGTGCCCCAATTCATGAGTTGTAACCAGGTCAGCTTCCTTAAAGATCATGCAAAGAACACATTACTTCCCAGTATCCAACCACCCCGGCTTTGGCCAGTGGGCCCCGCTATCTTAAACAGGGCCCTGAGGAATGGGATCCTGAGGGAATCCTCACTCTGCTCAGAGGACAATGCGCTCAGCTGAAACAGCCACCTTCCCACACTCCCTTAAGCATCCGGGCAGCCATGTGACCTCCTCTGCCGCTGAGCTATAATCAGAAGCCAGTGGGTGGGACCTCCAGACCAGCTTTTAAAAAGGGACATACTAAGCTCTCTTTGTCCTCCTTTCTGAACACTGAAGGGAACCATCTTGTGATCATGAGGACAAAGGCTCAAGGACAGAGGGAAGACCTGGGACCCCAGCATCTGAGCGCTGGAACACCTCAGAATGCCGCCACAAACTTCTTGACTGCGGCAAACACAGCCTTTATTTAAGCCACTGCTTACTGGATGGCTGTTATGTGGACTTTCTGGAATATGTCTAACACATTCCTAATGGATATATCTGGGCAAAAACAAGATCCTAAAATATTCAGGAGGGAAAAAAGGTCACAATACAAAGCATAAAAAATTGGGTGACTTCAGACTCTTTAGTAGTAACACAAAGCACCGAAGGACGATGGAGCCATGCCTTCAAATTCGGAGGGAATTGGGAATATACCAGCTAAACAATCCAGTTTTTTGTGGGGTTTTTTTTTTTTAATATATTTTATTGATTTTTTACAGAGAGGAAGAGAGAGGGATAGAGAGTTAGAAACATTGATGAGAGAGAAACATCAATCAGCTGCCTCCTGAACGCCCCCGACTGAGGATGTGCCCACAACCCAGGTACATGCCCTTTACTGGAATTGAACCCGGGACCCTTCAGTCTGAAGGTCGACGCCCTATCCACTGAGCCAAACCAGTCAGGGCTAAACGATCCAGTTCAAGCACAGGGAAGCTCCTGAGGGTTTATACCGAAATGCTGGTATTAGTCAAGAAGAGGAAGAGCATGGGCAGGAAAGGGAGTCCAGGTGACTGGGAACATAGCCCCATGCAGGGCCAGCAACCAGCACCCGCCAGGCAGAGCAGCGCAGCTTATGGAAAACAATGGCCCAGATGGGTCTTGGAAGAAGTTTGACCAGTAACTTCTATTTTCTTCTTTATGCCTTTTATTTTCAGACTAGAAGTCCAGTGCACACAAAAATTTGTGCACTCCAGGGGGTCCCTCAGCCCGGCCTGTGCCCTCTCGCAGTCTGGGACCCCTGGAAGGATGTCCACCTGCTGGCTTTGGCCCACTCCTCAGGTGATCGAGTCTAAGCTAGCAGTCAGACATCCCTCTGGCAGCCCAGGAGCCCTCGGGGATGTCCACTTGACAGCAAGAAGCAGACCTAAGCGGCAGTCGGACATCCTTAGCCCTGCTGAGGAGGTGGGAGTCTCCCGCCACCACCACTGTGCTAGCAGCTGGCAGCCTGGCTTGTGGCTGAGCAGAGCTCCCCCAGTGGGAGCGCACTGATCTTAGGGGGCAGCTCCTGCATTCCCAGTCGTTCTGCTATTATGGTCCATTTGCATATTACCCTTTTATTTTATAGGACTAGGGGCCCGGTGCACAAAAATTTGTGCACTCGGCGAGGGGAGGAGGGGGTCCCTCATCCTGGCCTGT
>PVJC01002179.1:0-82396 GCA_004026665.1 Murina feae | reverse complement strand
TAGTCTGTTCAAGGCTGCTCTGTCTCTGTATTTGTTTATGTTTATCATTTTGTAATGGTCTTTATTATCCATAAATAAGTGAGGTCATGTGGTATTTTTCTTTCATTGATTGGCTTATTTCACTTAGCATAATGCTCTCCATTTCCATCCATGCTGATGCAAATGGTAAGAATTCCTTCAGAAAGGATATATGCATCCCTATGTTCATAGCAGCACAATTCACCATAGCTAAGATCTGGAAACAGCCTAAGTGCCCATCAGCAGATGAATGGATTAGAAAACTGTGATATATCTACACAATGGAATACTATGCTGCTGTAAAAAAGAAGGTATTCCACTAATTTTTATAAACAATGCTGAAATAAGCATACTTATAATTTATCATTATCAGTTGATGCTTTAATTTATATGAGTAGATTCCCAAAATTAATATTTCTGAGTCAAAAAATATGTGTACTTTTGTAAGTTTAGTGGATGGTGCCATATATTTTTCAAATGAGAATGTAATCACATTTCCATCAGCACGCGTGAAGTAACCTTTTACCCATAGCTTTGCCCGCAGCATGTATTATCATTCTCTTTCACATTTGCTAACCTGATAGCTAATGAGTGATATCTCATTGCTATTTACTTCGTATTTTCTTGGTGTCTACCAAAGAGGAGATAATTTCACATTTACTGGACACCAGAATTTGTTTCTCAGCGTTCAGTTAATTCATCACCATTGCCCATTTCTCTTTTTGATGATTTGTCTTTTGAATTAATCTGTAAAATTTCCTTTTATATTATAGGTAATAAACTTTTTCCTTTTGCATATGATTTTCCTTCCTCTAGAGATTTGATCTAATATTATTATGATCTCTTTATTTGTCTGCATCCAAACTAGACAGCAATAACGTTTCTGATTTATCTCTAGGACATCATATCTAGGGCAAGGCCTTAAAAAATGTAGATTCAGAACAAATGGTTGCAACACTAACTACATGTGTGATTTCTAAATGTATTTTATTCAACATTGAGTTGTATGAATAATTTATATATATCCTATATAATAAACAGGTAATATGCAAATTGACCTTCAAACCCTTGCACAACATGGCCGCCCCCCATGTGGTCACAAGATGGCTGCCCCCATGTTGTCACAAAGATGGCCACCACAAGATGGCCAGCAGGGGAAGGCAATTGGGGGGTGAACAGGCCAGCAGGGGAGGGCAGTTGAGGGTGACTAGGCCTGCGGGGGAGGGCAGTTGGGGGTGATTGAGCTGGCAGGGGAACAGTTAGGTGTCCGTCATGCTGGTAGGGGAGTGGTTAGTGGGTGATCAGGCTGGCAGGCAGAAGTGGTTAGGGGGAATCAGGCAGGCAGGCAGGCAGGCAGACAGGTGAGCAGTTGGGAGCCAGCAGCCCTGGATTGTGAGAGGTATCCCAGATTGGAGAGGGTACAGGCTGAGCTGAGGGGAACCCTTCACCCCCACCAGTGCACAAATTTCGTGCACTGGGCCAGTCTCTCTCTCTCTCTCTCTCTCTCTCTCTCTCTATATATATATATATATATATATATATATATATATATATATATGCACATAGTCATACACTGAGATGTTTCAAATAAGTAAAGTTAAAAATGAGAAATGTTTTGGAAATATTTATGACTGAATTGTGTACTTCTGTGCTTTTAAAAATAGAGTATCACTAGAAATATCAATAGAGACATCAATTATTATGTCAGGCTATGTAGCTGATATTCTTAAGGACTAGTTAGAGATGCAGGATTGCTTGCCCCTATACATCAGTGACCCAGACCTATGCATGTGTGGTCTTTAAATTCTCATATATTTTTTATACCTTTGCAGTCTCTCTCCCCACTGTCAGATTGTGCTATCAAGTCTTGGTGTTGTCAGTTTACCTGCCTCTAAAAGCAGTCCTCTTCCCTTTATATCTGTCTGCTCATTGGCTGTGTGCTAATATATCAGGAATCATGCTCATGGAACTGTGAATGCGATAAGGCTCAATAAGCACCAACCAAGTCTTGGCCTGGGTACCATTGCTATGAATAAAGTGCATCAGCTCCCAGTGAAAATATAACTTGGTTTGTTTAGGGTATATTTTTATTTGTTTCTTGCTTTATTTGCAACTGTTTCCTGGAAAACTGAGATTGCTGGATAAGTGAGGTGGTGGCATGCCATCTCAATTAATTAGGTTATAGGTCCACCTGCATTAGCCAAGACCCCAAATAAAGTAGCTTAAAGTTGTCTTTAAGATGGTAGCAATAAATGTCTGAGTCTTATAAAAGTCTGAGCACATAGGACTCTAGGCTGTGAATTCATTCCAGCTCTTCTGGCTTGCTGCTCTATCATTCCTAGGACTTAGCTCGTCTTCATGATCCATAACCGCCACATCCTCATTCAGACCAGATGGCTGGAAGATAGAAAAAGGGTTAGAGGAGGACTTCCTCTTGTCATTTAAAGGTATGGCCAGAAGGTGGACCCATAATTTCTTTTTACATCGTCATTGGCAAGGGCCGAGTCAACTGGCCACTTCTAACAGAAGGGTGACTAAGGAGTATTAGTTTTCTTGTGGGTGTCGATGGGCCAGAGTTGGGGTGCTATATTAGAAAATGCAGAGGATGCATGTGGTGTACACACTAACAGTCTGCCACACCTTCTCTTATCATTCCCGGTGTCCTCTCAGCTTTCTTATAAGGTTGCCAGCCTGGAGTGCAGTCACCTACTTCTTTAGCTCTCCACCTCCCACTTTTGTGTGCACTGCAAAAATAGTTATTCAACAAAGACATTTTCATATTCTGTCTCTCTCTCCTTGTTTGAGTGATTGGAAAATTCGGGAAGGATAATTGAGATTGATAGCATAAGGCTTAGGGGCTGGATTTTGGGCTTTGGGGATGAGTTTCCTTTAACTTAGCTCATCTCCTGCCTAGTCCTTTATGGCTCCACTCAAGTTCAGTTACTTCTATTTCTTAATCATTCCTCATTTTCAGCTCCAAGAGGTTCAGGTGTGGGGACCACATGCGTTGGAAGCAGGTGTGTTGGCAACTCTGTGAGCCTGAAGGGGGAAATCAGCCTCCTGCAAGTGAAACAAATGAGCTGAGGGTTTGAGATTATGACCTCTTTTGCAAAAAGGGTTTGCTGGTAATCAACAGATTGCATCTCCTAGGTGAAGTTTCTGCATCTCATGAGCTTTTATTGCCTTTATAATTATCACAAAAATTTTCCCTTTCCTTGCTCCAGATCCACTCTGGAATTGAGTTTGCTCCAGCCAAAAGGCTGATTCTAACTGGTCTCCCTGCATCCGAAGCACAAATATGATTCATTTTTTTTAGGTGAGGCAGGGATTTTGAGGGATCATACTTTAATCATGTCCTTTCTTCCTCCAAGTTCAAAACAGGATGGAGGTGAACACTGGAGTTAGGCAAAGATGAAAACATGGGTCTTATTTCTGCTAAAGCTTGGTTAGAGAACTTAGGTTTTGTAGCTACATCAGGACTGCTGAACTTTCTAAGTAGGTCTGAGCTGGATATATACAGGTATCCCTATACCCTGCAGGGGAACAGGTGGCCTCACATGCTTATTTTGTGGGTGAGCACTAAATGAGGATCTCCTGAGGTTAGAATAAGACAAGGACAGGAGCCGTTCTATTGCATCAGCCAGATTTTTAATCACAGATGATGGAATTTAAGTAGAAAGAGATTTATTAATGGGTGTTGAGTAGCCAACCTTGTACTCCAGTGAGTTAAGCTTGGATATCAGGACAGTTGCTCAAATACACCAGGGACAGACAGACAGAACCTTTGTCTGAACTGCCCCAGAAGAGCTACCCTTTATGCACATGGCAGACACCACCTCTCTTTGACTCTCTCCTCCCAAGCCTCATGAAAAGGTGTCTGCTTGGTGTCCACAGAGCACCCTGTGGTCATTTCTGGGTCTCATAGGGTGCTCTGTGGACACATAAGGAACACAAAAATGGAGTTGGGGTGGTGCTGAGCCTATAGCATAACTGCCATAGCCATACTTACTTGCTCTCTCCTGATTTCACCCACAGATAAATCAGTCCCCTTGTTCTGAGGGAGTGGAGTGGAAGCCAGTAGTAAGCAAACCTCTCAACTTGCCTACAAACTCTCAGGGGCAACCATGACCTTCAGGGTAAAACTCAAATTCCTTAGCCTGGCAGAAAAGCCCCTCCTCAGCTAGTGCTCGTGTTTCTCAGCCTAATTCCTCTGCAGTATTCTTTCCTTTCCCCATCTGGCTTTCTCCTCTAGGTGTGGTCCATGGTGAACTACTTGGAAAACCCTTGAATGAGCCCATGCCTACTAGCCCACATGTGAGTGAACTGCCCTTCATGCCCGCCTTCATTTGACAGAATTCTATAGACCTTCCAGATGGAGGCATCATTTCTCTGGGAATCTTCTTGGTCCCTTCCTGCACTGGGTTAGGTGTCCTCCAGGATATGTCTCCAGCACCTAGTAATCCCTCTGTCACTACACTTAGCACCTAATATTGTCACCTGTGGTTTATCTGCCTGTTTCCCATTATTGCCAGCTTCCAGAGAATGTGGGCTTTCTCTATTATGGGAGGCCTGATGCACAAAAATTTGTGCACTCAGGGGGATCCCTCAGCCCAGCCTGTGCCCTCTCGCAGTCCGGGACCCCTTGGGGGATGTTCAACTGCTGCCTTAGGCCCACTCCCCAGGGGATTGGGTTTAAGCTGGCAGTCAGACATCCCTCTGGCAGCCCCAGGATGTCCACTTGCCAGCGGGGAGCAGGCCTAAGCTGCAGTCGGACATCCTTAGTACTGCTGAGGAGATGGGAGAGGCTCCCACCACCACTGCTGTGCTGGCAGCTGGCAACCTGGCTTGTGGCTGAGCAGAACTCCACCTGTCGGAGCACACTGACTCCCAGGGGGCATCTCCTGCATTGAGCATCTGCCCCCTGGTGGTCAGTGTGTGTCATAGTGACCAGTCATTCCCAGTGGTTCTGCTGTTAGGGTCAATTTGCATATTATCCTTTTATTATATATGATAGAGGCCTGGTGCATGGGTTGGGGCCAGCTGGTTTACCCTGAAGGGTGTCCCGGATCAGGGTGGAGGTCCTGCTGGGGTGCCTGATCAGCCTGGGTGAGGGCCATTTTCAGGCTGGTTATGCCCCCCCCGGGTGACCCAAGCTCCCAGGCTCTCCTTTTTTTCTTTTTTCTTTCCCCCTCTGGGATTTATTTATCTTCTATAATTGAAACTTTGTAGCCTTAAGCAGAGCTCAGGGCTGGCCAGGGCAGACGGGAAGCTTGGCTTCCCCCATTGTTGGGGGAAACCTAAGCTCCGTGGTTGCTGCCATCTTTGTGATGGAGTGATGGTTAATTTGCATATTACTCTTTTATTATATAGGATTATCTCTGTAACCCAGTAGCCTGCACAATGCTTCTGACATAGTGGCTATGCCAATGAACAAAGCCAGGCTTCCAACTTGGAATTGTCTTTGCCACTAAGTAGTTATATAGCTTTAGGCAAGTTAAACACCATAGGATTGTTATATAAAAGCCTAATAAAATGATGCACATTCAGTGTTTGGCCTAGAACACATAGTGAACACTTAGTAAAAGTTAGCTCTTCCTTAGATGATAAAATAATCATTATTGTGACAGGTGTTCAATACCTGTTAGTATCACTAGAACACGTTGTAGGCCAAAGTATTAAGGGGCAATCTGTGACATTTCCTGCCTTCTGAGAACCCACCCCCAATGGCTTTGAAACCGCCAGTGGATTGAGAGAAAGAGTGAAGGTAGACAGAAATTGACAGAAGCCAACATCAGGCAAAATCATTTACCGAGAGGTTCAGTGACAGAGTATGAGAATTCCTCTTGACATCAGGTTCCAGTATAGCACGGTCACCGAAATTTTATTAATAGTTCCACCTCCTTTACATACTTCTTTTTGTACTCCAGAATTTTTCCCTGAAAATAAAAATTGACACAGAAATGACACTGAAGACAGTGTCAAAACTTTAGTGAAGGTCAAACCTTTTCCAAGGGGTTGTCCATAAGCACATGTCTTGCTGTGTTCTCTCTGTGAGACATGATGTTGAGACAGTAGGAGCTTCAAGCTGATGTCAAAACCCAGCTTGGATTATGGCAAATGTGCCCAGCTCCCAGCACAGTGTCTCACATAGAGTATATGCATTTCCATTTATGTATGTGCAAAATGCCTTCGCTCTCTCTCTTTAGTTCACTCCATTCAATTCAGCAAACAATTTTGGAGCCCCTATTGTGTTTAAAGAACTATAGGATCCTTTCCTTCTGTGCCTGATTCTCCCACCACATTCACATTATTGCTTTATTAGGAGTAAAGATTGGGTCAAAGAAGAAATACATTAGTCACGGGCATCCACTGTTTTTGAGGGGACAAAATAAAATTTATTTATTATTGATTTCTGGAGAAAATCTTCCTTGTTATTGGGGCCCAAATGGAAGTAGCATTTGGGAAGAGTATTGGCCTGGAGGGATATGAAGACCAAGGACCACTTAATCCTCTTTTGATGTATGATCTGCAGCATAATGTTTTACGTCTATGGGTCCCAGTGATAATTCAGGACCTTTCCAGCCCTAATATATTACAATTCAAAAAATGTTAAAGGAACATAACAGAGTCTGGATTTGCTGTCCTGAGATGGCAAGTGCAGTGGGTTTAGAATTAGAAGGCTTGGTTTGAACTGTGGCTTTGATGCTGGCTCCTGTGATGTTTGGCTTAACCTCTCTGTGTCCCCCAAGTCCTTCTCTATAAAGCAGAGATGCTGTCTCTTGTCTTTCCTGCTGCATAAAGTTGAGATGCTTCAAAGAGATGACGCATATAAAAGCAAGTGAAGACTGACAAGGGACTGTATACACACACACATACGCTGTTATTACTGTTAATACTCATCTTGGTTTCAATATTTTATTCCAACCAGCGCGTTTGCATTTTTGTCTTCTGAGTTCTTTCAGAGGCATTGTCTTTCAGTTTTGTTTGTTTTGTGTTTCTTTCCCCAAAGCAGTCAGAGGAAATCTCAGAGGAGGGGTGCTGTGTTCTCTGCTTTTTCTGAGGGACACCCCTCCTGGGCCCCGGGCCTGCCTGTCTGATGCATAATGTTTTATTTGTTGGCCCGAAAGGAGGCCATTTGTCCCCTGCTAAATGAGCTGTTACTGTGCACCCCTGCCCCCTCAACACCTGGGGCTGTATTCCTGGGAGAATCCAGCCGTGGATCTCAGGAGCCCTTTTGAAAAGTTTATTAGAAAGGAAAACACATTTCTCTGTTGGTTATGCCCTCCATTCTTGGCCCCGGCTCATTAGCCAGTGCAGGGCTGGTTACCTGGGGGTGGCAGCCTCAGATTCTGCAGGCACCACTGCTAGGGGCTCGGGAGGGCTATGGGCCCCCTCACAGCCCCTCTCTTCTGCCCCTGCCTCACAGGTGGCTAATTAGCTCTAATTGGATGGCATCTGCTATCCATGGTTTAGGCAGCTTATCAGGGCACCTTTCCCTTACTTTGGCCTTAGATCCTACCTGATATCATGGTCTGAATGTAAAGACCTTTCTCTCAGACTTTTGGGCTCTATACCCCATGAGTGGCCTGGCTCTGAGAGCCAAGAGGGCAGCTTCTACCCCAACAGCGGTGGCAGGGGCTACCCCAGAAGGACCAAGCTGCCAAATCAGCCCTTTCTTTGGAAGCCTGGTTGATTTGGGGCTTAGTTCACTGGGGATGCTGCTGCTGGTATGTCTGTGCCAGATGTTGGTCTTCTAGATCTTGGGTCTCTTGTGACATCCTGTTGCCATAGGATGACTCCAAAGTGCAGTAGAGAGAACCAGAGAGGTTATTCTGTCACAACCATTTCCCCCACCCTCCATCTGTACACTCCCCTCTGCCCCCCGCCACACACACACTTGCCCAGCCAGTGTTGCTCAGTGGTTGAGCATTGACCTATGAACCAGGATGCCTTGGTTTGATTCCTGGTCAGGGTACATGCCCAGGTTGCAGGCTTCATTCTCAGTGTGGAGTGTACAGGAGGCAACTGATCAATGATTCTCTTTCATCATTGATGTTTCTCTCTTTCCCTCTCCCTTCCTCTCACACTCTTTATATAGAAGCAAAATGAATTAAGGGCCCAACTGATAGGGGCAGAAATGGATTATTGGAGGCCAGCTACGATGATTGTTTTGTTCTGATTAAAGAGGGCACATTCTAACCTGGCTGGGAGTTATATGGGGGACCTGGGAGCTCACCTGGAAATGTAGCCCATCCTCTCCATCCTGGAGCTGCCTATTATCATGAAAAGATTAACAACCTTGTTGCAAAAACCAGAGCTGCCAGGCCTTTGCATATTGCCAGCCCTTTGAAGACCCCAGCCTTTGCAAACCTGCAGGCTTTTGCAAATCTCCAGCCTGCGTTACCTATAAACTGTCCATTTGGCATTCCTTTTGTCTACTTTCCCTTGTAATCCTTGTCCTTCTACCCAATATAAGCATCTGGCTTATGGTGGGGGGCAGAGGATAGTTTTGTGGATGACCTGCTGTTCTCCCATACTGCCGGTAGTTGGAATAAACACTCATGTATGATTCAACCCTGTCTCTGCTGAACTGGCTCAAATAGTGATAGGCAGATGAACCCATTGATTACCCATTTACATAACCACAACCAGAGTTTAGGGCTCCTGCATTAAAGAGAATCTGTGTCTGCCTCCTGCACCTGGGAAAGCTCTGCTTCCTCATGTTCTTTCCTTCCTAACCCAGGTACTCAGAAAATCCTGTGAAATAAATTTATGAGGGCCTTTAACTACATTTTCATGGTTAAACACTTGAATGCTGGGTTCAAATCCTGACTCTACAACTTAATATCTTACCTTCAACAAGTTATTGAACATCTCCAAACTTCAGTTTCCATCGCTGTAACATGGGGATGATAATAATTGGATTTACCTTATCAGGTGCTCATAGGCATGAAATGAGATAAATACTTGGCTCAAAATATCTCATTAGATGTTAGTGGATATTTTGGCAATTTGTTTCGTAACTCTTCACCCATCACAGATGAGGATACTGAAGATCAGGGGAGGGGCATTGGCTTGTCCAGTGTTAAATAGATAATTTTAAACAAAGGCCAAAATGGAATCTAATATTCACTGTTTTCCTATTCCACTATGATCCAGAACTGAGAAGTGAGTCTATCCTGGAGTTTTCTTTCAATAAGATAAATACCAGTCTTTCTCTTCTCTGTTTCCCCCAGGTCTTGACCCCACAAATCTAGGAATCCCACAAATATGGGGCTGGTTCAAGGTCACAGGCTCTGGAGTTAGTCATTCAGAGCTCAGGGTCTGGCCCTTGTATCCTATTCCTTGAGTGGTGTCTCTTCCTCTGCCTCTAGCCTTTCACGGCTCCCCACTGCCTCAGGATAAAGTGCAAGCCCTTTCCAGGGTTGGTCATCCATGCTCTGGCTTGGGAAGGCAAGTTTCTGTGTGTGTCATACCTGGTCCCCTTCTGGGCCTTTGCATATTCTGGGGCACAGGTGATTGAATGAATAGCGCTGAGTGCCTGGGAGCTCTTCCAGCTTTCAGAGCTGTGATACTAAGACTCTCTGGGAATAGCCAGGCAGGCCCAGGAGGAGGAAGGCACACTGCTTCCACAGCTGCCTGTCCACTGGCCACCACTGTCCTTCTCCTGATAACTGAGTACACCCATGCTGGCAGGCTTTTCTGCTCATAAGACTACTTCCTGCTGAGGATGAAATTCCATTTTTATAGGTCCCTCTCTCTGTAGGCCTCTGAGCACCCTGCATTTCCTCATTATGTCACCTATCACCAGGTATCGCATTCTGTTTTCATGCCTGGGGGGTGCCAGGAGGCACAGACCGTATCCATTTTTCTCCCCATTGTGGCTCCAGGCATAGGCAGTAGGGAACCAACACATATTTTCTGAAGGAATGAAAGAATGAATGGTTCCAGGATTGGTGCAGTGGCAGAGAGGCAGACAAGCAGAGTTCCAGGAGCACATGTGGCCCCCAGTCCTGGCACATTTGACGTCTCTTGCTCAATTGATGGTAAACATCAGGCCTAGCCTTTATTTTTCTCATTATGTTTAAAACACACCAGTCGCCTAATAGTATAATTTTCTAAGTGGTTTCATTTCAGCTCCACTAATTGAAGAGAACCATGCTTCCTTTGAAGGCTCACTTTGTGTGTGGCTGTCACTGGTGAGAGCCGAGGCTGGTTGTCAATCACTGACAATAGCTTGCCACTCTGAAATAATTTAAGTTTAGGTCTCTCTTTCACTCAGGCATTCATATACTGGTACATGTTTTCATACTGAGCTGAGAACAATCTGGGGTGAGAGACTCATGTGTTTCAGGAGCTGAGATGGAGATTTCTTCAGAGATGTCAGATTCCTGTGGTTGCAGGGAGGATTCCAGCAGCTTGCGGGGAGGATACCAGGCTTGGGAGTTAGGCCTCCTGGACCCCAAGTTTGAATCCATTGCTTCTGCACCCACCTCACCAGCTGGGTGGCCTTGATACAGTTTGCTCAGGTTCTGAAATTATTTCCTTTTACTGTTAAATGACACAAGGCTACACTGCACCAGAGATTATCATGAGAATTGGTGAGAGAATGAAAAGGCCTGGATAAGAGCAGACACTTTGGACATAATAGATCTTGCCAACCCTTCACATTGCATGCAGGGTCCTCAGGTATCTCAGTGCAGACAGGACTCCAAAGGGAGCTCCAGGTGATCACTGGGCAGGCCCTGGGGGTGAGGCAACTCTGCATTCAAACCCCAGTCCCAACCTTTCAGAACTCACCTGCTGGAAGCCTTTGAATACATCACATGTATACAGCATTCCGTTACTCTTCATTGGGGACAATGGTACCTACCCATGAAATTTTTTATGGAATTATTAAGAGTATGTGAACAGTATCAGCATAGTCAATCCCCAGTAAATATTAGTTCCTCTCTCCTTCTTCTCTCTCCATATCAATATACATACTTGATGTTGGGAGGATGCAGATAAAAAGAGGGAGGCAATTAATAAAATGCTTCCTCCATTCTGCTTCACACTAAAGAGGGAAGCATATCAGCATTTGCACAGTCACACCTTCCTGCAATCTGTTTGTTTACTCAACAGATATTTACTGAGCATCTACTACGTGCGACGTGCAGTTCTAGGCACTGGGGTAGAGCAATAAAGAACACAATAAGCCTGCTCAATTGTGCTTACATCCTAGTGAGAGATGGATAATAAATAGATAATTTCATAAATAGTTAATAAATGTGAAGAGAAAAAGGAGGAAATAAGGACAGAGTTTGCTATTCATATAACAGGTTGTGTGGTCGGGGACAGGCCCCTCTGAGAAAGTAGAATTGGAGCATAGTCTTTGTTCTTACCTTTCCCTCTACCTGTAGTGCCACCCCCTCATGAGTCACTCTCCACCTATCAGCATCCTCCTGTTTATCAAAACTGGGTTCAAACATCATCTGCTCTGAGCCCTGCTTCTGCACACGCACTGAGGCAGGGTTAGTCTCTCCCTCTTCTGTGCTTCCACAATACCTTATATTTAGGTAGTCAGTGCTCTCTATTGTTAACATGCTACTCTTCCACTGGACTTGAGCTTTTCAAGATCATGGGCTCTTTTTCCTTTCAACTCTGGTGCCAGTGCTGGGCAGAGAATGAGCTTATTAATGGTGCATGGAGTG
Source organism: Murina feae (assembly GCA_004026665.1). Taxonomy (NCBI): domain Eukaryota; kingdom Metazoa; phylum Chordata; class Mammalia; order Chiroptera; family Vespertilionidae; genus Murina; species Murina feae. The sequence goes on along the minus strand of PVJC01002179.1, from coordinate 70,685 downwards.
ACGATGGAGGCAGGGTACTCATCATGCAGCACAAAGTCAAACCTGCTTCAAACTCTGTGGTTTGCAGTCCTCCTCCTCAATAACATAATCATTATACAGTGCAGGTGGAGGGTCCTCGCCCATGGTCGGCACCTCCATCCAGCCTTCTTCTCACACCTCAGTTGCCAACTCTACCAGCTTGTTTCTCACCCACGTTGCCTGCTCATCCCCACTCTGGTCCTCCCTTGCTTTCCCTCCTATGTGGCGAGAGGAATGAATCATCCTAAGACTTAAGTTCAGTGCCTGGTTCTGCCAGTTGCCATGTTTGTGGCCTTGGACAAATCATTTCTCTTTCCTGAGCTTCAAGTTCATCATCTTTGAAATCATTGTCCTCTGCCCTGCCAATGGTATGTACATGTTTTGGAAATAACATTATCAATTAGGATATTCTAAGTCAATATATGAGGGAGTATAGCCGGAAGAGCTCCGAGTTTCATTTCTGGCTCCTAAAACTTACTGGCTGGGTGATCTCTAGCAATTTACTCTCTCACTCTGGACTCAGTCACCTCCTATGTACTTGGAGATGATGACAAGAGCTGCTAACACTGAATCTTACCATGTGCCAGACAGTCTTCTAAGTGCTTTACATTTAATCATCCCCATTGCCCAGCTGAGGACATATAGGCACGAGAGACTGAGTTGCTCGTTTAAGGTCACACAGTTAATAAGAGGCAGAGGCGGGATTCCAACCCAGTCTGTCTGGCTCTGGAGCCTACAGTCTTAACCATCACATCATACTGCTAACCATCTTGCAGAGCTGTTGTGAAGTTCTGAGAGCCCAAACAGAAAACATCTATGATATCATGCATGTCCAGTCAATGTTAGTGTTATGATGTTGCGCCTCCTTGGAGCTTAGCACAGCCTGAGTTTAGCAAACACTTATTTTGTGGCTGCATTTGATCATGTGTCTGCTTCTGATTAAGCTGTGATGGTCAGGACTAGGCATTCATCTGGAGCTGCTTTCTTCCTACAAACTGGAGATGTCACTAGTAATATACCAGGACCTTGTAGGAATGCTTCTAAGAGGGCGCCACTTGGTCCTTGGTGTCGGTTCTTTGTTAGTGGTCAAGCCATTGAGGGGCTGGTGTTAAGTAAGGAATTGGTCTTTGTTGCAGAGGTGGGTCCTTTTTGAGCACAAGGAAGGTGGGGTCAGGTCTGCAATTTTCTCTGGCTCTAGGAACAAATACCCTGCCTGCTCCTCTAATCCAGCAGGTCTCAGGAGACGTGGGGATCGCTAGTGACCTCCAGCCTGCTGGCGATTACACACAGAGCTGAGAGCAATTTTTTAAGTCCCTCGTCATTTTGCGCTCTCTTTAAAAATTAAATGCTCAACACTGAGGTGTTTTATTCCCAGACGAGCCGGCCTTTAAAAGGATAGCTTGGAAGTGAGAATGCCTGATGACTTCCTGACCTCGATGTTTCCAAGGGTGAGAAAGGCCAAAGGAAGGCAGAATGGCTCATTCTTCTTGTCAACTTAATGAAAAAGAAATGAAGGCATCAGTCTTGAAGACTGAATTCCACAGTGAGAGAGCCCTGGGTAGATTCCGAAGCAAGGCTGTGGCGGGGATACAGGACTCAGACTAGGGCATCTGTATGGCACAATGGAATGAGCACTGGACTGTGATGATAAAGACCTTGCTTCCCATCTCAAATCTGCCACTAACTGTGTGGTTGTGCTTAAGTCATGACCCTTTAAAGGTATTGTATTCCCTGTTTTGTATAAAACAAGAGTAGAGTGATGAAACACAAACGTAGTGTACCTCTTACTGCCTGGATAATTTGGGTAAATTACTTATCTCTCTGAGCCGAAGTTTTCACATCTGAAAAATAAGGTTTTGGAGGCCATGCTTTTGTTCATCCTGTGGTTAGAATGCTCCTTTGAAATTCAGCCCTACCTGCCCTCCAGGTGGAAAGCCTATCTGGATGCCCAAGTGGATTGAGGTGCACCCCCCAATTCCTGTCCCATCACTCCCAGGGCCTCCCCATCTCTGCACCTAGCACTCTCTGTGAGGATCTTGGAGGCCTGGATCTAGCTCCTCTCAGGCTGCCCAGAGCCCCTACAGGGTGTGATTTCCAGATGAAATTGCTAAGTGCTGATGGAATCAATGCATTTCTTTCCAGCTCTGAAATTCTGTGCTTCTAAGTTTATTTGCCTTTATGGACACCTAATTTCTAAAACCAGACATAAAAATATGCTCTTTCCTTCCTTTCACAAAGGTAATGATTATAATCCTTTACATTGATATAGAAATTCACACTTGACAAAACATTTTTCACATTTATTACCCAGTGCTCCACTTCCCAATGGCTTATCAACACTCAAGTTCAAAGTAATTCAAGCCACTGTTGGATCTTATCCAAATAGGTCTAGTTTTTAAACTACTAGAACCATCTCCAGGAAATGCATCCTTTAGCCGACCATATGCACAGGACTACCTTTTCATCGAGATCTAAGATATTAGACTCCCAAGTAATGGATCAAGTTGGGTTGCAGATCACCCTGACATCCAGAGTCCACTTTTTTTTGTCTGGTGTTTAAACAGCAGTGTCTCTGTCAGGTGTGTGACCTCCAAATTCACAGGCTCTCAGAGGAGCCTGCTGCTGACAGAGTTGTCAGCAGGGCCGAAAAAAGAATGCAAGATTGTTTGACAGAAATAAATCTCGGAGAGTGTTTCGCCAAGCCATCCAAGCATTCATATATTTGCTGCTGCATGCAGAATACTTGGAGGGAGGGAGAAGAGGGGAGAAATGGGCTGAAGGAGAGCTGAGACAGGCTTGCACTGTGAGCAAATCGAAGCTCTCCCCTCCCCCATGTCCAGCTTCTCCTTCCTGCCTTCTAGAAGGCCCCACTTGGGATGCGTAGGGTATCTTTCTTCTTGGTTTGTTTTCTCGATGACTTTTCCCCTTGTTGCTTTAGCACCTGATGGGCTACATGCTAAGGAGAACAAAGGGATCTCCGTGTGCTGTGGGTATGGGGCTTGTAGAATGCTGGACACAAGTTTTAACCCTGCGAAGTGATGTTGTTCAACCATGTGCCACATACCATGACTCCCCTTTGCCACCCAAGTCTGTTCTGAACATGCTATTCCCCTCCCAGGACCACCTTACCCATCCCATTTTCCTCTGGTCCTCAAGGCCCACTTGAAGTCTTTGTTCCCTCCACAGAGTCTTTCGACTAAGCCAGTCTGTGGCAACCATTTCCCCCCTTGATTTTGGATAGCTTTGCAGTTAAAACTCTAGAAACAGTAATCTGACTCTGTTATCTCCAGTTTCCTTCTTTGCATTTCTCTCCTGCTCTGATGAGGGAACTGTGGCTCACCCTGGAGATTCTGGGGTTCACATCCCACCCTCAACGAGGCAGACAAGTGGGTAGGAAGAGCCCAAGACTTGGATTCCTACACACCTACCCTGAGTGCCTAGCCTCTGTGCCTTTCTTCTTATTTTTATGTCTTTGAGAAGATCCTCTTTAAGCCTTCTTTCTATCATCTTGGAAATGGGATAATACACCTACCTTTAACTGTCAGAAAAACTAGTGCCAGCCTATGTGAGAGCACTTTTTGAACTGAAAAGCATGCTGCAAAGGAAAGATACTTTATATCTATTGTTATTACTCTTATTATCATCAGCCAAGCAATATTACTATAGCATCTCTCATGCCACTGAACTGGGTCTAACAGAGACTCCAACATGTTGGGAACAGGATAATTGTGATCAATGGGAATGCCATGAGTACTGAGATGGCTGGAGCTCAGGTGTCAATCAAAAGCCAAGCCAGGGCCACCCAGAGGGGTTCAGGCCAAAGCCATCAAGAGCCAAAGATGAGCAGTTAGAAAGCCTGCCAGCCAGCCTCCCCCTCACATGTGAATTTAGCCACGCCCCTTCATCTCTCTGAGCCCCAGTATTTTTATCCATTAAATGTGGATTAGCATTCATGCCCTCCCATTTTCTGAACTTCCTGTGAGGGTCAAATGAGATGACCAATATTAAACTGCTGGGGATACTGTGATATGCATGCTGTGACATTTCTCAGTTTCCCCATTACAAGGCTTGGAAGGAGTGTTTTTTACATTTTGTTAATGCTTATGACAATGCTTGTGGCTTCACATTAAGCAAATGCTCAATAGCCGGTAATCCTCTATACTAATAAAAGGGTAATATGCTAATTAGACTGGATGTCTTCTGACATCCTTCTGGACAAAGTCACGGTGGTGGGGGCTGAGGCAGAGGTGGTTAAGGGCGATCAGGCTGGCAGGAGAGAGCAGTTAGGGGTGATCAGGCCGGCAGACAGAGAGGCAGGAAGAGAGGTTAGGGGCGACCAAACAGGCAGACAGGTGAGTGGTTAGGAGTGAGCAGTCCCAGATTGAAAAGGGATGTTCAACTGCTGACAGTCAGACATCCCCCAAAGGGTCCTGGATTGGAGAGGGTGCAGGCTGGACTGAGGGATACCCTCACCCTGTGCATGAATTTTGTGCACTAGAATTCTAGTATATAATAAAAGGCAAATATGGCAAATTGACTGAACAGTGGAACAACCAATCACTATGATGCACACTGACCACCGGGGGGGGGGGGAGGGGTGCAGACAATCAATGCAGGAACTTCCCCCTGGTGGTCAGTGCTCTCTGACAGGGGAGTGCCACACAGCCTGGCGAGCACAGCAGCGGTGGTGGAAGCCTCTCCTGCCTCCACAGCAGTGCTAAGAACCCCTCAGGGGTGCAGGCTGGGCTAAGGGACCCCTCCTCAGTGCACGAATGTCGTGCACCAGGCCTATAGAAGATGAATAAAGCATTATTGCTGTTCATCTTATTAATAAGCTTTATTACTTTCACCCCCTAATCTCCTTGTCAAAGAAGTGCTATTCCTCTAATGAGGTTGCCTTTAAGCTTTACCAACTTAAGCTACTATTACTGCTGCTACTGCTACTAAATTGTTACTTCTAGGCACTTAACATGCAGTATCTTTAGCACACAGGGCATTTCTGGGAGGTGGGTGCAGAACTGAGGCCTGGAGAAGCAAGGAGAGACTTGCTCAAGGGCATACATCTTATCAATGGGAGGACAAGGATCTGAAACCAGTCTGTCTGCTTATGAATTCTGCACCAGCTCCCCATACCCACCTGCCACTGGGAAGCCGGCGAGCAGCCCAATTGTCCTGAAATAGCCCACAGTTGAGTGAGGCAGTGATTTTTCCTGTGAGTAGATTAGAAGTAATTCCCACTTTGAGAACGCAGAGGGTGGGAGGAGCAGACAAACCAAGGTAAAAAAGCGAGAGAAGCAATTCTTTTTTCAAAGGGGGAAAAAAAATCTGTATTTGGATTCTTTTTTACACATCCAACCCTGCAGAAAATTGGTTTGTGGAAGATGTAGGTCACTGCTCTGGCCCCGGCATCTGGACGCCTTATATTGTACACTGTATTACCGGAGTAATAGCGTGCACTTTATTAGCCCCAGCAGGATTGGGGATTCCCATGTGGACTGTTCTTTGCTGTCAGATGTATAAGGCCATTTAATCTCCTTTATCAGATCTGGTTCTGCCTCCCCCATCCCCTCCCCCACTCCCCACCTCCTCTTGCAGACCAATAAAGAAAATTTCTTTGGATTCGTTGGTCTGAACACCAGCTTTTAAATACTCCTCCATCCTCTCCAACCTTTGACTCTAATAAGCTAGCAAAGCAAGGAGGTGTCAATGCCTTGAAAATCAGCTTCGTGTAATTGGGTAGCAATTTTCTCAGGGAATGTGTATAACTGGGACTTCCTCATCCTTGGACAGAGCCTGAGGGAAGAATTTGCTAATTATGCCTAGCCAGTTCTGTTCTCACCTAGGCACCTTTAGGGACAAGGGTGGTGTTTTTTTTGTTTTTTTTTTTTTTTTTGTGTGTGTGTTTTTGTCTGTTTTTTTGTTTGTTTTTAAAATCAGAAACCTAGTTACACCTTTAGTACTGCCTGGAAGAAACGGCTGGAGTCATTTGGTGGAGGAGAATTTTCTCTGGACAGAACCTGAATATATGCCTGGACTATTTGGGGCTAATTTTGATAGAATCAAATAAGATGCTCAGGGTTCAGAGTGATTTGTGATCAAAATCCAATTCTGTGCTCATTCCCTGTGTGCTGTGATATTTACGCATGCATGTGCTTGGCACCAGCCCTGGGAGTGGTGCAGGTGACCTTGGAATAAAGACATGGCCCCACATTTGGAGAGACTACGGTTTTGTGGATCAAAGACATATCTGAACAAATGTTGTCAAGACAGTGTAAGTGCTGTGGTCTACAAAGCAGGCCCTGGGCCCCATCCTGAGGCTTAGAGAAGGAACCTTGGAGGAGAGGATACCCAAGCTGACTGCATCCTTGCGTAGTCTCTTTATCTCTGAACCTCAGCATTCTCAGCTGTAAAATGGGGCAATAATACCTACCTTGAAGGTATTCCCTTTGAAAAATAGGCTATATAACTGTACATAAAATGCTTAGATCAGTATCTACCATATAATAATTAGTACTATTTAAAAGAGGCAAAGGGCCTGGATAATAACACTTAGTATTCTTTGTATGACAGAACTGGAGAGAACTGGAGATTAAGTTCTGGAAGACAGCATTTGACTCAAGTCCATTCTCAGCTGTGTGATCTTAGGCAAGTCACTTCACTTCTCAGAACCCCATGTTACTTTTTGTAAGGTGGGGATAAGATTGCGTGGATCAAATGAAAATCATTAAATGGGAAGGTGCTTGCAAAGTGGAAGGTGTTGTACATCTAGAAAGGACTGGTTCATTATCATCTAATCTAATAAAAGAGCAATATGCAATTTGACCCTCACTCTGTTACACCTAAGCCACGCCCACCATCCAAGCCATGCCTATCAGCCAATCAGAGTGGTTGTATGCAAATTAACCCAGCCAAGATGACAGCCAGCAGCTACAGAGCTAGAGCAAACAGGAGGCAAGCTAGAGCAAACAGGAGGCTTCCATTGCACCAGCGATGGAGGAAACTGTCTACCTAGGCTGGCTGGGCCTCTGCTCAAGGCAACAATGTTTCAATTATAGAAGCCATGGAGCTGAAGCAAACAGGAGGCTTCGTTGCCTGCCTAGGCCTCTGCTCAAGGCAACAAAGTTTCAATTATAGAAGATGAATAAACCCCAGAAACCTGATTCCAGCCAACCTCGCTGGGACCTTGGGTCAATGGGAGCTGTGGGCAGCCTGAAAATGTCCCTCAGCCCCTCACCCAGGCTGGCCAGGCAACCTAGTAGGGACACAAATCCTGAAGGGGCTGTGAGCAGCCTGAAAATGGCCCTCAGCCCCTCACCCAGGCTGGCCACACCCCCATGGAGTGAGGGTCCCCACTGGGGGGCTTGGCTAGCCTGAAAACAGCCATCAGCCCCTCACCCAGGCTGGCCAGGCACACCAGCAGGCGGACATACCCCGAGGGGTCCCAGACTGCGAGAGGGCACAGGCCAGGCTGAGGAACCCCCCTCCCCCCCGAGTGCACAAATTTTTGTGCACTGGGCCCCTAGTTATCATTATAACTACCTAGGGGCCCAGTGAATGAATTTCATGCCCTGGGGGGATTGTCCTTCAGCCTAGCCTGCACCCTCTCCAATCTGGGACCACTGTGGGATCGGGCCTAAACTGGCAGTTGGACATGCCTCTCACAATCCAGGACGGCTGGCTCCCAACTGCTTGCCTGCCTGCCTGCCTGATTGCCCCTAACCACTCTGCATGCCAGCCTGATCACCCCCTAACCACTCCCCTGTCAGCCTGATCAACGCCTAACTGCTCCCCTGCTGGCCCGATTGCCCCCAACTTCCCTCCCCTGCTGGCCTGGTCACCCCCAATTGTGGCAGTCAACTAGTATATTCCCTCCTTATTGTCTGTGGGTGCTGCCATCTTTGAGGGCGTGGCAGTCAATTAGCATATTCCCTCCTTATTGGCTGTGGATGCTGCCATTTTTGCAACCTGCTGCTCAGTTGTTTGGTCATCCCTCACTAACCCCCATGCTGGCCTGGTTGCCTCATGCAGCCTGTTCAGTGGTCATCCATTTCAGTTGTGATGGTCGCTTAGGTTTTTATATATATACTAGAGGCCCCATGCATGAAATTCATGCACTTGGCAATGGGGGGGTGGACTAAGCCAGGCCTGTGCTCTCTTGCAGTCTGGGAGCCCTTGGGGGATGTCCATCTGCCCTGGAGGCAGGAGAGCCTGCCACCGCCTCTGTGCTCACCAGCTGTGACTCTGGCTTCTGGCACACTGACCATCGGAGACAGCTCCTGTGTTGAGCGTCTGCCCTCTGGTCAGTGCACACCACAGCAACCGGAAGGTCCCTCATTTGGTTGATTTGCATATTAACCTTTTAGTATATAGGACTGGAGGCCCATTGCAGGAAGATTCCTGCAAGAATAGGGCTTCCTCAGCCTATTCCTGCAAGAATAGGGCTTCCTGAGCCGGAGCAAAGTGGAGAAAGGAGCAAAGCCTGCCTCATGGGCTTCACTCCCTTCTCTACTGCCTCACTTCCTCCCATCTCCACTGCCTCGCTCCCTCCCTTTGCTGCCTCGCTTCCTCTCATCTCTGCTACCTTGCTTCCTCCCTTCTCTGCTGCCTCAGCTCCCTCCCTTCTCTGCAACTTTTCTCCCTCCCACCTCCACAGTCTCTGTTGTCTCACTCCCTCCCTTCACTGCCTTGCTTCCTCCCATCTTCCTCCCTTTGCTGCCTCGCTTCCTCCCATCTCTGCTGCCTTGCTTCCTCCCTTCTCTGCCACTTTTCTCCCTCCCACGTCCACAGTCTCTGTTGTCTCGCTCCCTCCCATCTCCGCTGCCTTGCTCCCTCCTGTCTCCCCCACTTTGCTCCCTCCCATCTCCACTGCCTCGCTCCCTCCCTTCTCTGCTGCTTCTCTCCCTTCTGCAGCACTTGGCTTCCTTCTAGGCTGTCTTCAGTCTTCCTACCGCCTGTGTATGCAAAGTAACCGCCATCTTAGCTGGGTTAATTTGCATACAGTGGCTCTGATTGGCTGGTGGATGTGGCTTGGATGGTGGGCATGGCTTAGGTGTCTCAGAGTGAGGGTCAATTTGCATATTACTCTTTTATTAGACTAGATATATAAGTATAGATGATATAGACAAATCAGCTCTGCAGATGGATGTTGGGTTCACAGGAGGAGAACTGGAGATTGAACACACCCAGGCTTAGTGCAATGAATATGCATCTATAGGATATGGCTTTAAATAGGATTTCTCAACCATGGTGGGTTGAAAGGACTGAGACAATATCATAGTTACTTAGGAATTTTTCCAAAATGTATATGTCTATGTACATAGTTCCTCTTCTTCCCCATCCCACCTGTGTGACTGAGGCTTATTAGAATCTGATGGGCATGGGTAAGATGCATTTATAAAAAACTAACTGCCCTCTTCCCTAAAATTGAGTTTCACAGTTTCAAAGAGCATGGAAAAGCCCACTTGATACTAAATCCTCATCTCTCTACCTCTTGCCATCACCACTGTGGCCTGTTAGCCTGTCCCTGTGCCTAAAGTGTTGTTCCAGTGAATTAAGCACACAGTCTCCATATTTGGCTTGCTTGCCTATCACTCGATCTGTGCATCCAGCCACTATCCAGCCAGCTGGGCAGTGTTAAAACACAGGACCAATATAGGGCTGTGAACACTGTGGGACCAACAGAACAGGGACTTCTTCATGAGCAAACCAGGTTTCTGTGTCTTATTAAAGGACCCTGAGATGTGCAGTTATTATTGGCGATCCTGCCGGTCCTTGGCACAGCCCTGAGGTAGTGGTGCCACTTGGCATAGCTCTCCATGGGGCAAAAAGCACTTGCCCACAGTTGCTATGCCAGTGTCCTTCAGGCAACTTGCCCATTTCACAAAGTGAGGGGTTCCAAAGGTGAGGGGGCTGCCTGTGGTTAAGTTAGTGAGGGGTGCAGCCAGGGCTCACTTGGTGTGGAGGCTCCCTGTCCTCCGTGCACTGTGCTTGTCTCCTGCACTGGAGACTGAAAGCATGAGGACATGGCTTTCCTGCATGCACCACGACTGCTCTTGTAGACAGGACATATTCAGGGGTGTGCGTCGTGTTACAAGCTGGTGCTAAGAATCTGTTTAAAATTCCGTTCCTTGCAATGCATCCCCTTGAATTATTCTCCCTTTGGTTAGGGTCAGGTGCTCCATTTTATAAGGACCCTGTGAGCAAAAAGTGGGCAGATTATGTCTAGCACTAGATATGTGACCCCTCCACCCCAGGGAAAACAGTGCAGCATGATACATTCTGACTCACATTTTCTCAGCCTGAGGAGTTTAATGGGGTCTTGGGAAAAAAGAGAAATGTGTATGTGTGTGTATACATTGTGTGTGTGCACGTGTGTGTGTGCTTTTAAAAAGACTTAACCAACACTAGTGCACAGGAAAAAAATCACAGCTCTCCAATCGTGTTTCCGTTTAAAAAAAAAAAATCAATTCCATAGCTCTCCACCTGGTCAGCCAATACTCCCAAGGATGATGCCGTGCAACTACACTTAGGCTTGTGCAATGTATTCACATCGATAGTAAATATATAGTAAATGCTTGTGTTCACATATGTATCTTATTTTACTGAATTCCCTCAGAATCTCTACAACAAGATTCTTGGAACCTTTATTTTCTGTTGGGGAAATGGGTTCAGAGAGGTAAAATGACTTACTCCAAATCACACAGCTGAAAAGGCCCAGCGCTCTTCAGTAGAGAGGATCTGAGGCTCCAAAGTTGGTGCTTTTTAAATAGAGCCATATGGCTGACTCGAAAGTTACACATCTGAAGGTTTTTATTTTTTAACTTTCAAAAAATTGCATTGTACTAAAGCATTTTCTGCCATCCTCTTTCTCCCTCTTCTCTTCTTTCCTTCCTCCCTTTCTCCTCTGTCCCTTTCTCCCTCTCTCCCCCAACTCCTTCTGCTTTTCCTTCTTTGTTCCCCTCTCCTCTCCCTTTCCTCCACTCCCTCCCCCCACCTCTGAAGAGACAAGGGGTCCTTGCTCTTCTAGAACAACAGCCCCTCATGGCTAGAGGAAAATTTAGATTATTGATTTTAAACCAGTGCTTCACAGCCATGGTTCCCATTAGAATCACCTGAATTTAAAATATTCTTGCTTGGATCCCATCCCAGACCAATTAAATCAAAATCTCTGGGGTCATCAGTCATTTTCTTTTTTGAACTCTGCAGTTGATGCTAATGTGCAGCCCAGATGGAGAGTGACTCATCTAGACTCACTGACCACTCCTTCTACCACATCCCTGTGAAATCTTCTCCCATCTCATGCTAAAGACCTCCAATGGCAGAAAGCTCAAAATCCAAGGAGGTAGCTGTTTCATTTTTGAGTGCCTCTATTTAGGGAACAAACAACCCCCCCCCCACCAAACAATAACAACAACAACAACAACAACAGAATCTTGTTATGGGTCAGGGAGTGTCACTTCCATGACCTCCATAATTCTCACAGGGTTTTAATTTTTAAAAAATATATATTTTATTGATTTTTTTACAGAGAGGAAGGGAGAGAGATAGAGTTAGAAACATCAATGAGAGAGAAACATCGATCAGCTGCCTCCTGCACACCTCCTACTGGGGACGTGCCCGCAACCAAGGTACATGCCCTTGACCAGAATCGAACCAGGGACCTTTCAGTCCGCAGGCTGACACTCTAGCCACTGAGCCAAACCGGTTCCGGCAGGGTTTTAATTTTTATCTCTACTTTACAGACAAGGAGGCTGAGGCTTGTTTATCACTTCATTCAACAATCTTTACTGCATTCATACCTGCTAGATGAAGAGTCTAAAAGCATTGGATATGCACAGGTGAACAATCAGGCCTGGCCCCAGTCCATAGGCAGCTCTCTTTAGTTGGGGAGGACAGTCATTACAAACCAGGTTGCATAGGTAACACGGGTGCAATGAGGGTTTGAAAAAGGTGGAGCTGGCTTGAGTGGGGCACAGAGACCAGAGAAGACCTCCTACACGGAGCACCCCTCTGAACTGCGCCCTGAATAATAAATAGGAATTAACTAAGGAAGGGAAGCATGTACAGGGGACAGGGCAACTGTGTGGGGAAGGCCTCAAGACATGAAAGTTCCCCATGCTTTGGAGGAATTGGAAGGTGGCCATCACATCACCAATATTGGGAGAGATTGGTGAGAATGGAGGGAGGGCAGGTCCAGCTTTGTCTGCTCATTCAGGCCAAGAGAAGCTTTTGAGGGATGTTAACCAGGGGCAAAGCATGGCCAGATGTGTGTCTGTGTCAAAGACAACATCCAGGCAGGAAACAATGTGGGTGGTTCTTTTGCCATCACCCCATAACTTCCTGCCTTTCTACATGTAAGAAGCCCTCCCTCCCTCCCTTCCTATATAGACGGGCTCTGAGGGATGAGCTAGACCCAGAGACAGCACATCCATAGCTTCCAGGGGGAGAATCCCATTCAAGGAGAGGCGAGATGAGTCTAGACAGAAACTCAGAGGAGCCTTGGGAAGCTGAGACATGTGTTCAGAGCTCATCTCTATTCTAGTGCTCATATTGCCATGTTCTTAAGGATAATATGTACTTATTTTAAATTGAAACACAGAGAGAATATCACACATCTAACTGAGAATGGAATAGCTAGTACTGGGAGTTTTACTCCTTCATAAACCACTCAGAGAATCTGTAAAGCCCTGCCTTGAGGTCCTTTTTAGAAACCACCCACAATCTAAAGGGGAAATCTTAAGCTCATGGTGTTGTAACAGTCTACTCTTAGGAAGTTTGGATGTTCACCTCTCGTGTAGCCAGGGAGGTGGGCTTTTCTCTGTAAGTAAAGTCATGGCCCAACCCGTCCCCACTCTGCTTTTTGAGTATTTGATTTAGATGTTTTGCTCTATTGACTTTTTCTCTGTCCTTTCTCATTTCCCAGAACCCTAACCCAGGTAACACATAGGTACTTGCCCAGAAATGCAAACCCAGATCCAGGAATAGGGGAACCAACAGATACAGACACCCACAGAGACATGATCCAAAACACAACACACATGTACACACAGCCTCTGGCCTCTTCATCCTCCTGCACATCCACATGCAGACAACAAACACTCAAAACTTTGACCTCCAAAAAGCAAAACATCCCTTGCCAGGCCTTAGAGTGGAAGGAGCATGGGCTTTGAGCCAATCGGGCCCAAGTTCCAATTCCAGTCCATCACTGTCATTTGGACAAACTGTTTTTTTTTTTTTTTTCTTTTGTAAAATGCAGGTAAGAGCACTGTTTTAAGAATTAATGTATAGAAAGCACTTGAAACATTCAAGATGCTTGTTCTAATTATGTGCTTGTCATAATGCTCATGCCGAATCTCACTTCAGTTCTGGTGACCAGAATCAAATCCTAATTCCAGGAGCCCAGAGAGCATCCATCTGAATCCAGCCCCTTTGCACTGCATTTTATGTGTGTGTGTGTGTGTGTGTGTGTGTGTGTGTGTGTGTGTGTGTGACTGGGGGGCATTTTAGAGGCCATCAAGGCTTATTTTTTTCCCATCAGACATCCCAGATATCTGTATCTTCAGCTCCAGTTTCTCCTGCCATCTCTGCCTAGAAAGAACATAATGATGTGTTACCTTCCTTTCAGATTGGTTGGGATATGAGTTATAGTCCATCTTCACATACATACATACATACATACATACATACATACATACATACATACATTTATTCATCCATCCATCCATCCATCCATCCATCCATCCATCCATCCATCCAGGTATCCACTAAGGTCAGAGGTGACACAGTATGATTTATGAGGTCTGATGGGTACAGAAGCTAAATTATAGAACCACTAGGGGCCCGGTGCACAAAAATTTGTGCACTCGGGAGGTCCCTCAGCCTGACCTGTGCCCTCTCACAGTCTGGGACCTCTCTGGGGATGTCCACCTGCTGGCGTGCCTGGCCAGCCTGGGTGGGGAGCAGATGGCTGTTTGCAGGCTGGCCAAGTCCCCCAGTGTGGACCCTCATCCCATTGGGGTGTGGCCAGCCTGGGTGCGGGCGTGAGGGCCGTTTTCAGGCTTTCAGGCTGCTCACAGTTCCTTCAGGTTTTGAGTCCCTACTGGAGTACCTGGGCAGCCTGGGTGAAGGGCTGATGGCTGTTTGCAGGCTGGCCAAGCCCCCCAGTGGGGTCCCTCACCCCATTGGAGTGTGGTCAGCATGGGTGATGGACTGAGGGCCATTTTCAGGCTGCCCATACCTCCCATTGACCCAAAGTCCCAGTAAGGCCTGGCTGGAAGCAGGTTTCTGGGGTTTATTCATCTTCTATAATTGATACACTGTTCCTTTAAGCTGAGGCCTAGGCAGGTAAGGAAGCCTCCTGCTTGCTTCAGCTCATGGCTTCTAAAATTGAAAGAATGTTGCCTTAGTAGTCTGGCCCGAGGATTCTATAATTGAGACAATGTTGCAAATATGTTGTTGCTTGGAGCTGAGAGAAGCCCAGGAGGCCGGCAAACAGTTTTACTCCTGCTGCAATGGAAGCTGCTTGTTTACTCTGCTGCATGACTGCCGGCCTCCATCTTGTCTGGGTTAATTTGCATACAGTCGCTCTGATTGGCTGGTGGGCGTAGCTTAGGCATCCAGAAGAAACAGTCAATTTCAACATTACGCTTTTATTAGATTAGATTCTCCAAGAGCCATCTGCCAGTTGCATTGGGATCTCCTGTAGAGCCCTACCCCAACCTCCTTCATAGAATCTCTGGGATTAAGGCCATGAAGCCTACATTTTAAACCAGCATCCTGGTAGTTCTAATGCCCTCTGAGTTTGAGAACCAATCATTAGATTATGGAGTGTTTTCACTACCCATCTGAGGAACATTGACTTTAGCTTTTTGGGGAGCATTAAGGCATAATTAGAAGGCCTGATGTGGAGCTGTGCAGAACCTGACTTATGTATGAACATTTGTGTCATTTGAAAACCTTCATTCATACCTTGTTTAGCAGAGTCTGATCTGTGTCAGGTGCTGTCTGGTTGCTGAGAATGTATTAGTACATGGACTTATGGCTCCCTACCTTCAGGAGACTAATAATTGAATGAAGAGAGACAGAGAATGACTAACCAAACACAGATCAATAAGGCTATCTCTTGGAAATATTAATGCTATGAAGAAAAAACTATCCAGATGTAAGCCAGAGGTTGACTGGGGACTACTTTTACAATGATAACCACCAGGAAGGCTTCTCTGAAAGGGGGACACCTGAGCTGGAACTGAATGACAAGGATCTTGGAGAAGAATTTTAGGCATATAGAACAGTAATGGCAGAGACCCAGAAATATGGACACACTTGGAGTGTTTAAAGGGCACAAAGAAAAGCAGGAAGGGTATAGCCTAGAGAATCAGGGAGAGGGTGATAGGAGGAGACAGCAGGGAAGTCAGCCTTGTAGACCACAGGATGGCATGTGGTTTTGATGCTAATGGTCTCAGTAAGACCCATTTCTGCAGCTGTATCTGGGGCAGGGAGAGACAGAGCATCTATCTCTCCAAATGGCCTTCAATTTATTGGCCTCTCTGATAGAGACTCTCTGAGACCTGTCCATGCTTAAAACTCTATGTTAGGAAAAAAATCCCACGTCTACCTCCCTATCTCTTGTGATTGCATTTTCCAGGACTGCTCTCTTGCTGCAGCCATGGTGGCCTGGCTGTAAAGACATATGCATGGCGTCTGCATTGGCCTTGATCCTTATGTAAGACATAATTTCATTTAAGAAACATTCCCAAAATGTTGCTTCTACAAATCCACTACTTCTGAACGCTGTCAAGCTCATAAGCAAGAGCTATAGTAGTGGAGAAATAAATCAAAGTGTTTGTTCATTATTCAAAAAACCCCAAATCTGATTCTGAGATCATCAGAGATTTCTAATTGCTCAACACAGTGGTCACTTTTCAGAACTCATGTCATTGGCTGTCAAGGCAGAGTTCATATAGAACAACTTAATCTTTCTTTTCTTTGTGGTTTTTTTTTTAACAGTTTTTTATTGTGGTAAAATATACAGGCTGTCTCCAAAACATGTATACACACTTTGAATAATTATAAAGGCAGTATTTATTAAAATACATTTTATTTTCAAAATGTAATAGAATCTACAGACATAGTGTGTATACATGTTTGGGGACACCCTGTATATAACATACAATTTACCATCTTAGCCATTTTTAAGTGTGAAGTTCAGTGATATTAAGTACAGTCATAATGTTGTGCAACCATTGCCACAGTCCATCTTTATAACTCTTTTCATCTTGTAAAGCTTAAACTCTGTACTCATTAAACAATAACTCCCTATTTCCCCCCTCCCCTAGCCCCTGACAACCACATTCTACTTTCTGTCCCTGTGATTTTGACTATTGTAAGTACCTCATATAACAGGAACTGGCATATTTCACTCAGTATAATATCCTGAAGAGTCATCCATGTTGTAGCATGCACCAGAATTCTCTCATACATTTGTCAATTATGGACACTTAGCTTTTCCCATGTTTTTGCTCTTGTGAATAGTGCTGCTGTGAACAGGTCTATAAACATCTTTTCAAGTCTCTGCTTTCTATTATTTTGGTTATATCCCAAAAGTGGGACTGCTGGGTCATATGGTAATTCTATTTTTAATATTTTGAGTAGTTACTATACTGTTTTCCACATAGCCGCACCATTTTATATCCCCAAAGTGTATAATGGTTCCAATTTCTCTACATTCTCACCACCACACATTATTTTCTGTTCTTTGGATAGTAGTCATCCTAATAGTGTGAGGTAGTATCTCATTGTAGTTTTTTAAACTTAAAAAAAAAATTCAAAGAGGGATAGAGAGATAGAAACATCAATGATGAGAGAGAATCGTTGAATGACTGCTTCCTGCACGCCTTCATATTGGGGATTAAGCCCACAACCTGGGCATGTGCTTTGACCAGGAATCTAACAATGTCCACCGAACCACACTAACTGGGTCTTTGTAGTTTTGATTTGCATTTCTTTAGTGATACGTGAGGATGAACATCTTTTCATGTGCTGATTGGCCATTTGTGTATATCTTCTTAGGAAAAATGTCTTTTCAAGTTCTTTGCCCATTTTTATTTATTTACTTAGTTTTAGTAGTTTTCTCTGCATTTTCATCTTTTTCAAGCCTCCCTTTTCTTTGGGCTGTTCTATTACTACACTCCTGGCATGCTCATTCTCCCTGGCTTATCTTTCGGAGTCTCCTTTACCTATTGTTAATACTTAATGTAACCACTAAATGCTGAAATTCCTTATGCTGAAATATGATTCAGCCACTGATAACCCAAGGTATGAGCAGGACATTAAGGGAGCACATGATATGGGCATTTGTTTCAAACAGGATTCAAATCAACTGGCTGAGAAGGCTCATGAGTCAGAGTCCTGATCTTAGAGAGGAGGATAGTTCATTTCTAGCAGAGAGCCCAGCCAGAGCAAGAAAATTTTATGGCATGGCATGGCATGGCATTGCATGTGGAAGCTGGCCTTCTTAGAGCAACAGATCTTTGGTGGAAGACAGTGGGAAAGAAAGCTTAGAAGGTAAGCAGAAGCAGGTTGGAAAGGTCTTCTTTAAAATTTTTATTTGACTATGATAAAACATAGTTTTAAACTGAGACATGTTTTAAACTGCAAAGTGACATGTTTTATATTTTAGAATGATTCCCATGACTGTAGTGTGGAGAATAGTTAAGTGGGTATGAGGCTCAGTCCGGGTTACAATGAAAAGGCCCTTGGAATAATCGAGGTAAGAGATGATGGTGGTTTGGCTTAAACTGTTGTCAGCAGAAACAGGGAAGGGCAGATGGATTCCTAAGGAGTGAGAAATAGTCAGGAGGTGGAATGAAGAGACATAGAGATTGTTGGATGAGAGAGCAGGTACTAAAGACCAGTTTAGGAAAGCACAAAGAGAAGAGTCCAAAGGTAGACCCTTCAGCAATTCAGCAAAGTAACTTGTCCTTAGCCAAACTTTCATGACCCTTCCCTTTGAGCTTCAGGCACAAACTCCTTCCATATGAAATCTCTGGGCTGGAAAAGGCCCCTGTGATTCTTTAAGTTCCTCTTGTTAGAGATGTGGAAACTGAGGCTCCCCAAAGGGGAAGCTGCCCAAAGCTCTTCACTCCCATTTCTTACCAATCACATCTGACCTCGACAAAGGACCAGATCACTGCAGGTTCTTCTTTCCCAACATCAGCTACTTCATGGATGCTTGAAGTGCAGCTTTAATAATACATCATTTCCTGTGAGTGTTTTTAGCCTTTTTCTGTTATTGGCTCTAAGAATCAGCATTCAAAAGCAACAAAATACCAGGTGAGGTTTGAGTTTTCTTAACCATGTTAGACATGGAACACTGACAACCCCACCACCTCCAGCTGGATGTTTGTTTTATTGTACTAAAAGTTTTCAATAACTGACTGATGTGTGCCTGAGTGGCATTTGAATCAGCAGAAATTGGAAATCATTCCAGTGAACTGTACCCTGGATCTCTTTTTCTACTTTCTTGATGAAGTGTTCCTTCTAATTTGGGGGTGGGGAGTGAGATTGTGGGGAGAAATCAAAAGCATTGAGGTGTTGGTCCTCCATTAAGTTGATATAAGATAGGATGAGTTTAAGCTTCTGCCTATCAGCTTCATTTATCTTAATTCTAAGAGCTTTAAGAGTGGGGAAGATAGTGTTTCTGCGACTGTTGTTGCATCTAAAAGAAGAGGCAATAAATGCCATAGAGCTGGGCCATCCTTGCCCAACAAGCCAACCAAATGGCCTTGGTGTCAGGGTTTCCTGCAGAAGTGCTGGAGGATGTCAATGCTGTGACAGCCCAATTCCATGGATTCAAGTCCTGGCTCAATTACTGACTAACTGTATGGTCTTTGCATGTTAACTAACTTTCCTGTGACTTACTTTACTCATCTGTAAAAGGGGATACTAATGCCTGCTCCATGGGATTGTTTTCAGCTGAAATGAACTATCAGTAAGGTAATGCATACAAAGCACATTGTACAGGGCTCTACGCAAAGTGGGTGTTCAACCTGTTCTTTTCTGGCTCCAAAATTTGATGCTGCTGTAAGACTCACACTGGAACCAGAGGAGGAAGAAGTGGTTCATTAACAACCTGCCCAGGGAGAATACACTCCTTGGGAAACTGCAGGGTCATTAAGCCCCAATGGTGGTAACAAGGCCATTAATTTCCTGGGGTTTCCTTTATGGAGCCACACAGTGAGGTGATGCTTAACACAGCAGGAGAGAGGGGGTTTGGTGGGTTCTGGGAGCAGGAGATTATAGCTACTTTGTAAGGAAGACTGGCTGGGAAATGCACTCACCGTTTCTTTACTGTGGGTCATCCCTAAGGACAGAGCATCCAGAAATCATTTCTGTGTGTTCATTGTGGGCAGTGAGGTGTAAAGAGCATTGACTTTGGGCTCTTAGACCTTACTGTGAATCCCATTTTTATAATAACTAGCAATGAGACCACAGACAACTTATTTCATCTCCTGTTGCCTTAGTTTCCTCATCCAAAAAATGGGGAGAATTGTGATTTGCTGTGAGAATATAGGAGAGAGCACATTGAAAATATTTTTTAAACCTTAAAGTTCTAGGCATGGAAAGTGTTATCTAATTACAATGGCACCAATTTAAAGTCATGTCTTTTATCACTTCTTTGCATTAGCCATCTTCCTTCTCCATTTGTTTGCTTTAAATGGTAGATGTATGACTTATTTCAAGCAACTGTCAACTACTCATGCTTGGCTAAAATCCATCGCAAAATTCACAAAGCAAAGAGCAAGTGCAATGTAATCTTCAGAATAAATTATTTTATTAGAATGAATTTCTGAATGTGAAAAATCAATATCTCTTCAGAGGAAATTTCTGGAAGAACTGAAAGACTCACATATCACCATATTGATTGGAATAGAATATGTAAAAAACTTTTAGCCCTGATTTTTTAAGCAACTAGGAAGAAAGGGAGAGATTATAAAAGTTGTAGTTAAGTGTGTGACAGCGGAAGTGTTTTGTGTTTAGGACACATTTTAAATGTGGAAATAAATCTGAAGACATGTTTACAAGATTCCAAACACCAGTGCTTATTCAACCTCACATGGTTTGCTCTCCACCTGCCTTTCTGGCCTCATGTCTAGTACTTCCCACCTTGCTCTCACTGCTCTAGGCTTCTATTCTCCATCAAGCTACGAAAACTCCTGCCTCAGAACCATTGCAGAGACAAGGTTCCCTCTGCCTCGCAGGCTCTCTTTCCTAACTTCATACATTTATTTTCTACTTACTTTTCAGAGCTCATCTTAAATAACCTCCCTCAGAGAAAGTGTCTAAGCCTCCAGATTTCTCTGATTCTCTCTCTGCCCGCCCCCCCCCCAATATCACTCTTCCCTTCACAGAGCCTATCCCAGTTTGTGATTAAATATTTTGTCATTGTTTATTTTCCACTGAATCCACACGTGAGCTTCCTGAGGGCAAAAACTGTTTGTTATGCTTACCAACAATGCCATGTACCTAATACAAGACCTGGCGTATGGTATGATAGGTACCAAAAAACAACAGGAATGAAAACAAATACTGAACAAATGAGTACGTGACTTTTCTATAGCAACACAGTTTCTCAGACAAAAGCCTGTTTGGGCCAGAAGTTTCTGATGTTTCTCATCTTTATCCTGGCAGTAAGGATGATCAGGGTTAGGACATGGATTATAGCACATTTTCTCAGCGCAGAAAGAAAAAATTGATCAGGGAAAATGCCCTGTTATTATCTTTACCAATTAACTCATTTTGTGTGTGAGGAGATAAAGTCTAGAGTGTTTCTCATGACAGACCAAATGCTCCATGATGTGGCTTTTGGCTCATCTTTCACCATTCTTCTAATTAAGAGTCAGGTCAAAAGTCATTTGGAGACTTTCTCAAGTCTCCTGGGAAGACTAAGGGGACTTTCCTCACTCCAATTTATATGCATTACTGTTTTGGCATTTATTCGATCATTCCCTAATTGTCTGCATATCCACTTTCTCATCATATTGTAGTGTCCTTAAAGACATGGTTGATGTAGTCTGCAAATGTGTTTTCAGCACCAAGGACAGTACTAGACCTAGTACCAGGCACTTAACTATCTTTTAATGAAGAAATAAATGAATTAATCCTAAAACAACTAGAAAAAAATACATTCAATATAGCAAGGAAAATTAGACCAGGCATGTTGATTGGCTCTTTAATTTGCTCATATGTCTTGCATAAACATCAAGCAAACATATTTGGTCTTTCTGCTGCAAGATCTACCTAGTGTTGACATTCCTAGTCTTTAAGAAAACATTATGAGATGGCTAAGTAGTGCCTACTTTTAATTCTCATCACTATTTGCATTGGAAAACAGCTACTTAGCACCTTTGCCAATGCCTTTCATAAGGTAGACTTTTTATTTTTTTTTTCTTTGTTAGCCTCAGGTTCTCAGCATGTGATACTACAATGTTTTTGCTCCAGATTTGCAAGTGCAGTGGTGTTCCTTCTCAAATCAGTTTGTCACATGGAAAATGTTCTACAACAAAAAGGATTAATTGTTCTCATTGTGTAAATGTTTTAAATGTAAGAAGCCTGTCTCTCCTTGGATTCTGGTTGGCTGTCACTACTAGCCCCATTTCCTAGCAAATCCCAGATCACACTCTACATAGCAGGAAAATGGATCAGCCTACAGTTTCTTGTATATTCCATGTGGTTTCATGCTTCTGTACTGTCTCCAAATGTTCTCTCTACCTGGAATATCTTACCCCAATATCTCTTGAGAAATTCTCACTTATCTCTCAAAAAATAATTTCAGATGTTGTTTCCCCCAGGAAGCCTTCTTTGAATACCCTAATCTTTTTTGGGGTTTTCCTCTTTATTCTCTCCCCTGGCCTTGTTCTTTGCATCCATGGAGTGTGTATATGGTGCAGAGAGTTCAGCTTAGTTTTTAAGAAAATAAGTTTTGGGGTTAGCATGAGGCTAAATTTGAGTTCCACTACTTACTAGCTTTGTAATCTTGAGCAAGTTATGGACTCTCTCTGAGATTTCATGTTCTTCCATGTAAAGAGGTAACTTTATAAAACATATATGACTGTGAATAAGAAACTCTATAATCAGTAGTTTGCACAATGCATAGCATATAAGAAGCATTCCATATAGGCTGGGCATAATTTTATTGCGAGTAATACTGCGCCTATTAATACTTCTACAACTCCCAATATCAAATCACTTGTATTTTATGTTAAAACTAGAGGCCCGGTGCATGAAAATTCACCGACCTCAGCCCGACCTGCCCCCTCTCACAGTCCAGGAGCCTTAAGAGATGGGAGGTGACTAGTGATCAGGTGAAAATGACACCCTCTGCTGCTGCCACTGCCAGCAGTGCAAATCTCAGCTGGCCCTGGTTACATGAGCCTTGGGTGGCTCTGGGCAGCTGGACAGCCACCATATGAAGCTTGCCGCACTTCAGGCCAGCCCTGAGCAGCTGGGAAGCTGCCATCCAAGGCTTGCCTACACCTTGGGCTGGCCCTGGGTGGCTGGGAGGCTGAGGGGACTGTGGAACTCTGCAGGCAGGCGCATGGAGTGGCTGGGCCCACCTGCCACCCTAGTGGGGCTAAAGAGACTGTGAGCTGCCATCTTGTGGTTGTGGGCTCTGCCATATTTGAAAGCGTGGCAGTCAGTTAGCATATTCCCTCCTTATTGGCTGTGGGCACCACCCTCATTATGATACCATGAGGGTCAGTTAGCATATACCCTCTTTATTATATAAGACTGTTTAGGTATTTGCTTCTCCTATTGGACCTAGAGAAGCTACCATTTCAGGTTGCCCAGTACTGAGGGTATTCTTGGAATATGGGACTTTCAGTGTCAAACTAGGATGGTCTCAAGAAACCAGGATGGCTGGTCATAGTCACCCTCACTGGGTCATAAATAATTTGGAGGAGAGATTGTGTTACCTATTATATTTATGTCCTGAATACTGAGCACATTGCTTTTTAAGCATCAACCTGCAGTGGTAAGAGTGGGGTTAATGGGAGCTTTCTCTTATTTTCTAGCCATGTTTCCATACCTTGTAGTTTTCTTTATACTACCTTTTTGTGTTAGTCTGCCAGGGCTGCCATAACAAAATACAATAGAATAGGTGGCTTGAATAACAGGAATTTATTGTCTCACTAGAGGCCTTGTGCATGAAATTTGTGCACTGGGTGAGGGGGGTCCCTCAGACCACCCTGTGCCCTTTCACAGTCTGGGAGCCCCTCGATGGATCACCCCTACAGAGGGAGGCCCCACCACTATGGTGTAGCCTGGGCCTCCCTCTTTGGGCTGATCGATCATGCCCCACAGAGGAAAGCCCCGCCCACCTGCTACAGCCTGCTGTTTGGTGGCCTGGGCCTCCCTCTGTGGGGTGATCATGGGGCAATGGCCGGGCCCCCGACCAATCACATCACATCCGCCTTGGCTGGCCTGGTGCTAGTGAGTGTCATAGTGTGGTCATCCAGATGGTCATTCTGCTATTCAGCCATTGGATAGATTTGCATATTATGCTTTTATTATTATAGATTACTAGGGGCCTGGTGCACAAAATTCATGCACTGAGGGAGGAGAGTTCCTCAGCCCATCCTGCCCCCTCTCACATATTGGGAGCCCTCAGGGGGTGTCCTACTGACAGCTTAGACCTGCTCCCTGCTCCTCTTGGAGAATGGGCCTAAGCTGCAGTCTGGCCTCCCTTTGTGGGAGGTGACCAGGCTAATCACGGGAAGCCACCAGCCCCATCACCCCACTGCAACACCACTGCAGCTACCAAG
Source organism: Murina feae (assembly GCA_004026665.1). Lineage (NCBI taxonomy): Eukaryota > Metazoa > Chordata > Mammalia > Chiroptera > Vespertilionidae > Murina > Murina feae. The sequence goes on along the minus strand of PVJC01002179.1, from coordinate 46,845 downwards.
GTGTTTTCATCAACATAGACTCCAGTCCTTCACCGTGAAGAAATGACAACTTTCTTTAGACATTTTCAAGATGTGTCTTTCGTAGGATATGACATTTCTTCCTTTCTTTCTTTTTTATCCTCACCTGAGGGTATGTTTCCATTGATTTTTAGAGAATGTGGAAGAGAAGGGAAAAACAGAGAGAAACATCAAAGTGAGAGGAACACTTTGATTGCTTGCCTCCTGAATGAGCCCTGAGCTGGGCCCTGGCCAGGGAGGAGCCTGCAACCTAGGTACATGCCCTTGGTCAGAATTGAACCCAGACCCTGCAGTCAGCAGGCTGAGGCATTATGCACTGAGCCAAACTGGTTAGGACAGGATATGACATTTCTTAGCCCTCCAGCAGTGGACCTTCATTTTTTTTTTCTCCAGGAGTGTGGTAGAAAAACCCTAGATTGCCTTTAGGGATTCTTATTACCCAAGTTACTAAGAATATTACCAATGGTATACAGGGAGCTTAGCCAATGAGCGTTAAGAAAAGGTGTTTCCTCTGTAGTTCACTCTGATCACCGGCTCCACTCCTGCCCCTCCAAACCCATCTCCACCCCTGCCCAGGCCTGTAACCTCTGGCCAAGGATGCAGGCCTGGGCAGGGGACCCCAAGCCCCTCTGATCGCCTGCTTCACAGAGCCCAGGCCTCTGAGATCCTGCCCCCTGCCATGCCTGCTTTTCTGGCTCCATCAGTGCCCAGACCTTTATGATTATAGGCTCTGCCCCTGCCTCTCTTATTGCTGGCTTTGTGGAGCCCAGGCCCCTGCGATCTCCAGCCTTGCCCCTACCCAGGCCTGAGGCCTCTGGCCCAGGTTTTATGCCTGGGTAGGGCACCCTCATACCTCTCCAATTGCTGGCTCTGCCCCTGCCCTCTCCAATCACTTACTCCACCCTTGCCACCTCTGGCAAAGGCCTCTGGCCTGGGAAGATTACCCCCAGGCCCCTCTGATTGCCTATTCCGCCCCTTAAGCCCCCCCACCTCCCCCACCACCTGCCTAGATAACAGGCCTGACCACTTCAGTGGTGGGGCTGAGCCAGATTGGGCACCACCATCTTGTGGCTATGGGCGCTGATATCTTGTGGCTATGGGGGCAGCCATATTTGTGATGGAGTGATGCCTAATTTGCATATTACTCTTTTATTAGATAGTATTATAGATGGTTCTGGAGCCAGATGAATTGGAGAGCTCTCTTCCTGGCTTGCAGATGGCTTCCTTCTCACTATGTCCTCACATGGACTTTCCTAGGGGTGTCAAAAGGAAAGAGAAAGCTCTCTAATGTCTCATCTTATAAGAACACTAATTCTGTTGGATCAGAACCCCATAATTATGACCTCATTTAACTTTAATTGGTTCTTTGGAAGCCTCATTTCCAAATACAGACATACCTTGTTTCATTGCTCTTTACTCTTATGCTTCATATATAATGGAAAACATACCCTCCACTAGATAAAAGATTATGACTTGCTGAGGCTCAGATGATGGTTAGCATTTTTAATAATAAAGCATTTTTATTTATTTATTTTTAAAGAAATATATTTTATTGATATTTTACAGAGAGGAAGGGAGAGAGATAGAGTTAGGAACATCAATGGGAGAGAAACATCGATCAGCTGCCTCCTGCATACTCCCCACTGGGGATGTGCCCACAACCAAGGTACATGCCCTTGACCGGAATTGAACCTGGGACCATTGAGTCCGCAGACCGATGCTCTTTCCACTGAGCCAAACCGGTTAGGGCAAGCATTTTAAAATTAAGTTATGTACATTGATTTTTAAAGACATATGCTATTGTACACTTAATAGACTACAGTATAGTGTAAATGTAACTTTTATAGGCACTGGGAAACCAGAAAATTGGTGTGACTCACTTTATTGCAATATTTACTTTATTTTGTAGTCTGAAACCAAACACACAATATCTCCAAGGGATGCCTGTTCAGCCACATTGGAGTTTGGGACTTTAACATGAATTATGGGGCAGATGCAAACATTCATCATGCCACCTTAACCTCCAACTGTACCATATTTATAAACCACTATATCTATTAGTTATTATTGCCTAACCACTCCAAAACTTGGTGGCTTCTAACAGAACATACTTACTTCACTCATGGGACTGCAAGTCAGCTAGGGGGCTTGACTCGCCTAGGATGGTTTTCCTCATGTATCTGCTGGGTGAGTTGGAAAGTCAGCTGAGACTTTAAATCCTGGCTGGTGTCTCTCCCCTACTGGCCATCTCAGCTGTGCTTTACATGGCCCTTCACCCTTCACCCTCCAGCAGGCTAATATAAGCTTGTTCACATGTTGAGACAGGGCCTGAGAGACAGCAGAAGAGTGCAAAGCCTTTAGGGCCTAGGCTGGGAACTGTGTCACCAACAGTTATGTTGAATTCATTGATCGATTAAAGGCATGACACAGATTTAAGGAAGAGAAATAGATGCTACCACTTGAGTTGTAAAATCACATAGCAAAGAGCATAAATACATGTGGTCACATTTACAATCTACAGTAACAACAAACCTAATACAAAGCAGATGCTCAATAAATGCTGAGGTTCAAAGTGGACATTCTGAGTCTCATAAAACAGCATGATCTTGGAAATACAGTGACTAGAAGTGAAGGGAAGCCTGTGCAGCAGGTAGCTGTGTTATTCATGGGAGGTTGTAACATAGTCTTAATACAATGAACAAGTGTTCTTCCTGGAAGTGATATATACAGATAATGCCTTGAGTGATTAGAAAAGTACTCAGCTGTCTGGTTTTAGAAAGTTTCACAAATTGACCTCAGAAATAGATATGAACTTGAGATTGTTATCTGGATTCCTCCTGAGAGTCTGGGGCAGTCTGGGTTGGCTCTGCATTAGAGGAGGAGGAACTATCCAGAAGAGGGGTACAGAGAACAGAGGGTAGGACCTCTCATCAGAGATCCGTGCCATTATGAGGTTTTTCATCCACTTCTAAAGTCAAGCCTTCATCAGGTTTGCACATCCATCATTCAATTAAATAATTTTAATGACCACATTGGGGAAATCATGTGTTTTGGCCCCAATAGCTGGTGAAGTGGATAACAGTGAAAAACAAAAGCACTAAGCTAAAAAGAAGCCATTTAACTTGATATTTTTTAGTTCAATGAGCTAAACAGCTGAATTAATTAAAAGCTACTTTAGGGCCACTTTATATACTTAGCCAGCACAAACAGGATCTTTGGGCCTCAAGGGGCCTTGGGTGAGAAGACCTCAGACAAACACTAGCAGCAAGCTGCAGTTTTAGAAATGCATGTTGTTTGGAAATTACATGCCCTTGCAGGGGAACACTGGAGTTAATTGTGGATGTGGGAATAAAGCAGGTCATAAGCTATGGAGTAAAAAGGCCTGGGAGGGTGGTGATTTGGGGAAAGCAGATGAATTAAGCTCAGGCAGTCTCTGCAGAAGAGAGCAGTACTATTATTAGACCAGAGCCTGTGAGAAAAAAAATAAGGCTTGGCAGAAAGAGTTGTCCAGAAGGAACCTGACATAGATGGAAGTCTGATCGTGAGCCTAATGTGTGTTACTGGGTCATAGAGCAGCGAGCCTCATATGGGGACCAGGCAGGTTCCTGTGTAATCCTGGTTCTGTTTCCAACTTGCTGTGTGACCTCAGACACGTCTCCTCAGCAAGTATGGACTCCTGTTATCATTGTTTAAATGGAATAATATTATTATGGCACCCCTGAATACAGAGCTGACAGCAGGCTAATCATATCACATACATACCATATGCTGATATTTGATGTTAATAGTATGATAGTGAACCTTAGGATATCATGGTTCATAGGAACCTTTAGACCTAGTTGATGACCTCATGGATGATGCATAGTTTATGTCCACCTTCTCCTTGTCTGTAGTTACTTTTCGTAGGTAGGAGTAGCAGATGCTGTTGGTGCCCCACCCATATCCACTGGCACTCACATTCTGTTGAAGGCTTCTTGCTACATATGCCTGCAAATGAAACAGGCTGAGAATACCCAGGAATTAATGTCCCCAGGAGCAGTCATCAAACAACTACAAAGAGGAGACGGTGGGCATATGCTCCACCAACATTTTTACTTCTCAGCTCAAACAGCTCTTCATCATTTCCCAGAGGACCCCACGGGGACTGGGCTGTCATTGCCCAGAGAGAGCATCTGTATACTAGCACCCATGACATTAGCTTCCTTCCCTTTCAGGCCTCACTTTCCATGCCCCTACTGGCGCTGCTGGGCTTTGCCTACTGAATAAACCACTTGCATTTAAATCTCATCCTATATAATAAAAGGGTAAAATGCAAATTGACCCTAACAGCAGAACCATTGGGAATGACTGGTCACTATGATACACACTAACCACCAGGGGGCAGATGCTCAATTCAGGAGTTGCCTCTGATGGTCAGTGCACTCCCACAAGGGGAGCTCTGCTCAGCCACAAGCCAGGCTGCCAGCTGCCAGTACAGCGGTGGTGGTGGGAGCCTCGCCTTCCTCCTCAGCAGTGCTAAGGATGTCTGACTGCCAGCTTAGGTCCAATCCCCCGGGGAGTGGGCCTAAGCCAGCAGGTGGACATTTCTCGAGGGTTCCCAGACTGCGAGAGGGCACCGGCCAGGCTGAGGGATCCTTCCCCCCCCCCCCCCCGAGTGCACAAATTTTTGTGCACTGGGCCTCTAGTAAGACAATAAAGACAGTGACTGGTTCATTTCTGGATGTTAGCGCTTCAGTTCTGGGGCATAGATAAATGTTTAATGAAAGTTTGAGTTTAAGTTCCACCCTCTGTGGTACCAATAATAAGCCAATTCTGTTTGTCTCATGGCAAGTCTTTGTGTCAACCTGGCTATAACGCAATTCTTTTCTGACCATCTCTCACCCCCAATCTTCTCTTCTCCAAAAGCTTCATTTGAAGTTTTTAAAAATTATCTCTCATAAATTGATTTCAGGTTTTCTCTCCATCCTGTATTCTTTATTCGTGTGAAAAACTCAAGGGGTGGCAGTTTGAACCTGAACTTTGTGCTTGCTTTGTGGCTGGGTAGTGTGTAATTGTTGCAAGCATAGTCTTAAAAATCCTTAGGTGTACCAGGTACATGGCCATGATCTATACCCACTGGCTAAACACTTGAGTCTTTCTCAAATGCCTTTGTATGTATGCCCTTTGACCTTAAGATGTAACATTCATTTAGTCATTTACTGAACAAACTCTCATCAAGTCTACTATATGCCAGGCTCTGGGTTAGGCTCTGGACTTAAAAAGCAAAAGAAAAATGCCTGCCCTTGAATAGTCCAACATATCTACTGAGAGACACAGTAGATACTCAGTACATCATTTTAGACTGAGAGAGACATGCAAATTGATCATTACAGTGCAGTGAAATGACTGAGATAGGACAGAGCAGCCATTTTTGTGAGGTCCTCAGACCTGCATCATCAGCATCAACTCAGGCCCACCCACTCAGAACTACCAAATGAGAAGGTGTGTCCCTGGGCCAGCAATCTGTTTTCTCACAAGCCCTTGGTGATTCCTATGCTCCCTGGAGTTTGAGAACCACTGTGACAGAGAAAAATAGAGTTTTTTTTTGATGGAAGAGAAAAGGGTTAGGTATATCTGAGTATGTATATATGTGTGTGAAGAGAGTTGGATGTATATGAGGAGAGAGATAAAGGAAAGCTTCCTGGATTGGGCGAACTCTGAGCTAAGTCTTAAAGGAGAAGTATCATGGTTACGGCTATGACATGACTTGATGAAGATTATCCTGAGAAGAACTTAGTAATTTGAATCCCAGATATTCTGAATGGTGGGTCAAAATCAAGTAAAATGTTTTATCACAATTGCATCTTAATTATAGACAAATAATCACTTAACAGTGTATAATCATAGAATGGACATTTTAAGGAACACATTTTGACTGAACAGAAGCTTTGTTTTACTGAAAGGATTTACCAAGGTTCCCCCAGACAGCGCCACCCCCTTTCCCAAACACCCCATCATGATTTTAAACCTCTTCAGGGCAGAACCATCTTGACCTGTTTTTCTTTTTTCTTTCTTTTAAAATAAACAAAAACCAAGCACTATGCTCATGACTCAGCAAGTATTTGTTGATTTGATTTCCCAGAAACAAAGGGTCCAAGGCAGACTTTTCACATTTTTTTTTTTTTTTGGCCTGCACGCCACTGAGCAATTGGTGTAGCTGACTTTAAATGAAATGGCTGAATTAAACTGAACATATGTTTTGCTGTTGTAAAGACATAACCTACCTGTGGAGAACAATTTGGAGGTGTAGGTGCTCTGTGTTGTTCTTTAAGGTCCCCAGTGCCTAAATTACAGATATCCACAAAGCAACCCTATTGTGCAAGTGATTTTTATTGTTATATAATAACACAGAGTATAATTAGCTTGTACAAATGACAGTAATTCTTAATGCTTGTATAGTGCTTTCTATTTTACAACACTCATTTACATCCATTAACTCATTGGATTCTCACAAGTCTAAAGCAGGCATGGCCAGTGTTATTAGAGTTTTTGTTGCTCAGATGGGAGGTGAAGCTATGACTGGAAACAGCACAACATGATTTCTGCTCTGTTCCATTGGCTAAAGCAGTCAGAGACCAGACCAGCATCAAGAGGAGGGAAAATCGACCCCACTTCTCAATGGGAGGATGTCAAAGAAGTTGTGCCATCTTTAATCCACTCCAATAACCTGATACATAACCTCTTAGAGCCTCGATTTCTTCTGTAAGATGCAGATAATAGCTACATCTTAAGGGTCATAGTAGGTCCTCAGGTAGTGGCAATTATTATTAGTAACCAATGGGGAATCATTTGATTCCTTTTAAGAAGAGAGCAACTAATACTATATGGCTGTATGGAAAGATAGTCAATAAAGTAAGAAGGCAAGGCTTACATAAGACTTTGACTGTCATGGAGTCTTAAACTGTCATCTAATTTCCTGTTCCTTTTTTCTTTAAATCTAACACTTACAAAGCATTTACTATATGCCAAATACTGTTTTAAGTTCTTACATGTATTAACTTGTTTAATCCTACTACTGCCCTGTGATGGTGATGGGGTTGTTGTCATTCCTGTTTCAAAATGAGTAAACTGAGGCACAGGGGGTTTGAAGAGTTGCTCAAGTGAATGGTAGAAGTAGAATTTGGCATGTTGGGCCAGTTGCATATTCTTCACTCTCATTATCTGCTACCTGCCATGTATGTTATCCGAACATCGATTCACTCTCTCCATTGCAAGGTGGGAGTACTTACATTGAAAGCAAAGAATTAAATCACAGTTCATCACAGACTTAAAAAGAGTAAATCTTGACTCCTCAAAGAATTGCAAAGAAAATTTTTAAAATTTAGAAATTTGAGAACACAGGAGATCAGCTATCTGCTCAGGGTCCTTGTGGGCCTCTGCCAGGGAGCCCTCACTGCTTTCTGAGAAGTAATTGTCTCTTTCTGGAAAATCTCTCCTGGGATTAGAGCTGACAGGGCACATAACATTGATCAGTTATTTCTGTGAAACCCTAAGACTTGGGGTCTTTCATGAACAGTTAAGTATACATTTGTCAACTTCCAGTATTATATAGTCCTTGGAAGGGTTTTCTAATATTTTCTCCCAATGGGGTTAAGAGTATTGAATTGGGGAGTCTGATGAAACATTCATAGGTTCTGTTTGTGGACCTTTGGTATTCAACAAAACACAGGCAAAAACCTGGAAAGATCAACATGTCCAGAGAATCTGTATCTGAAAGGACACTTGTCCATGGGAATTTCTAGTTTGCTGCCTGAATTTTTAGGAGAGACAGTGGAACAAATTAATAAACCAAAATAGAATACATCATTTCTAGGTACTGATGAAGGCCATGCATCTAGTAAAGACTAAACTAAGCTCATTGGAAAAGTAATTGGCAACATTCTAAATTATGGCTCTGTGGCTAGTTATTTGGAGTTGTGCTTATAATTACTTAATTTGGTTGCATGTGTCAGTGAATGAATGTGGTAGTGGAATTTGCTTTCTTAGGTGAAGTGCTAGAATTGCCACACACACACACACACACACACCACCACCACCACCACCACCACCACCACCACCACCACCACCACCACCAAACAAATAAACAAACAAAAACACCCCAAAGAAAGCAGTCACTAGAACTATACTTCTAGATATGCCAAATATTTTCACTGCTGTAGACAGCCAGCATTTTACCTTCCTCATGGTCACTGTGCCATCCATATGGTCACTGTGATGTTGTAAGTATGTGCACAGTAACCTCTATTCTGTTCCTTCACCTTCAAAGCCACATTTTATGAAAGGAGACAGATGGCACCAAACAATAAGGTACTTGGATAAGAAATCTACATGAAAAGTACAGTAAATTTTCTCCCAAAGACAAACAGCTAGTCAAACCAGTGAGCAAAAGGACAATAATGCATATATTAGACTATTAGATTTGGAAAGGACAACTTGGAGAGGAAGTGACAGGGTGGATAAAGTAATGACATGCAAGTTAGAAGTGGGTTCTGGTTACTGCTTTGCCAGGATCTAGCTAGAGGACCTTGGACAAGTTCATATAAGGTGCTTGGACTTGAGAATATTTAAGGGGCTTTTCTATTTCATAATGCCATCATTTTGAGAGCTGCTCATTCAGCCACTTCTTAAATACTTTCCAGGTAGGTATGGCAGGATTCCCCGGGGTTCCCCAGTAGGTGTAGTTTCCTTTGCATCCAGGCACACAGCTAGACCTACTTTCTCAGTGGCTCCTTATGTGGCCATAAGTGTAAATTCTGACCATGCAACGTGAAGGGAAGTGCTATAAAACTTCCAGGCCTGGTCCATAAAAATCTCCACTTCACCCGTCCTCTTTCCCCACCATTTGGCTTGGTTAATGAAATGAGAAGCTCACTACTTTCCAAGGCAACTCTAATTACTGGTAAGTTCCTTCCTCATAATAATATCATTACTTGCTACTAAATATAATTTATTTATTTATTAGTTATAATTAATAATTAATACTATTAGTTGTAGTTGTACTGACATTGTAGGAAATGGCATACATGTGCACTGTTTTAGACTCTGAGATATTTTGCCTCATTAAATCCTTAGAACAACTGCATAAGCTGGTTCTGTTATTATCTCCATTTTACAAAGAAGGGGACTAAAACACAGAGAGATTAAGTTACTTTCTCAAGGGCACACTGCTATGTCCATTTTACTAGAGTACTATGAAATTAGCAGGCCAGACATTATTCATTATTATTTCTGTTAATATACTTAGTCCAAAATGGTAATGAAGGTTTTCACACATAACTAAAAAAGCTGATAAGTTCCTCTCTCTGGCTTCCGGCACTGTTCAAACCAGGATCTCAAAACACATCACTAAGACCAATCTTTCTCACATTCTTGGCTCACTTCTTCGGACTGGCTTCTTTACAAAACTTCTTATGGGATCATATGGCTGCTGGCAGCTCCAGACATTTATTTCCCGCCTTCTTCCAAGCTAAGAGAATTTGAGAGCTTCTTAATTCCCTATAGTACAAACAAAAGTCCTATCTTTCATTGGATTGGATCTTGCACTCAATTTTGAACCAATCACTGTAGCCAAATACTCCAGGACCCTGATTGATTAGGCTGAGTCACATGTCGAAACTCAGAGCCAAAGGTCTGAGTTCATTCTACCCAAGTGCATGATGAGAAAGTAGGAGGGGCTGGTTACAAGAGGAAAATGTGCTGATGTTATGGAAAGCAAGCATGAACATTGGGTAGCCAACATGTAGTTAAGAGCTTTATAGGGAAGCCACGGTCAGGTTAGTTAAGGGACTTGCCTGAAGTCACATAGATATGAACTCCGTGAAATAACCTATATGTAACAAATTTGTGTAATTTTCTTTTGCATCAGAACAATGACACTGGCCAAGCCTTTTTTTTGAATGAAGAAAGAAATGAATAGCATATGATTGAGAATTAAACCCATGTCTTCTGGCTCTGCCCCTTAATACTTTTCCCAATGAGCATCTCTGGAGCCTGTATAGCACCCCTTACACTGTTGTGAAGATTGGCAAGCAGTTGTTGTTTGCTGTAGAAAGTGGCTCTGAGTTTCTCAAAGGAGATGCTGCTTTGAGTGTTGGGACAGCTGCCTCTACTTGGGCTTTCCTATGGATGCAGTTCTTACCACTTCTTGATTAATTCCATCAGCAAGAAGGGGGGATTCACTAAAATGTTGGCATTGCTGATTAGTCCTGCTTACCATGACATGAAGCTGACAGGCTTTTCTTTGAAGAGTCACACCATGGCTGGTAGAATTGGAACTGAAAATCCTATGCAGCGTGAACCAGTGTACTTGGGAAACTCAATCAAACGTGTGATGATGGAAATAGATTTACATTTACAGCTTTTAAGTACAAAGCAGCATTAATGCATTCATGTTGAACTAACATTATGCCTGGGGTTTAATTTCCAAATGAGATTTTTGACGCACAATTATTTTCTCAGAAGCTGTTAAGTAGAAATTAAGGAAGAGGTAGAGCTCAAATGCAGTTTTAAATTTTTCTAAGACTTCGATCATGCCTTTCTTGTGTGTCCTAGCTCTGTCCTCCAAAGGTGAGCAAGTCTTCTACTAAAACTGTATTTCTTCTGAAGGGCATAAAACAGTTCTTTTCAACGGGTGCACCCCAAGAACTTATAAAACGTGCAATATCTGACTAGTTGGTGAGGGCACTGACCTCTTTTTCATTAGGCTGTCAAAAAACTGACAACAGCCAACACAAAAATAATTGTGTGAATAAATCAAAATTATACTGTTTTTTTGTCAAGTAGGCAAAAATATATTTTTGGCATTTTGCAGAATTTTAGTAATGAGTTTATGTGTGCCATGAGATGTAAAATATTGACAATCACTGCCATAAGGAGAAAGGGGATATATCAGATCCAATTGATGAGCTAAACCATGTCTGCATATCCATCTCCTGCTCTATCCCAACTCTCACCGCCTTCAATAGAACTAGTTTGTCAGGGGTTATGTGGCTTACTATGATAAACTCTTACTTCCCATTCATGTTGTGGCTCAGTGTAGGTTGTGAAGGGCTCTGCTCCAAATAGTCATTCAAGGATCCAGGCTCCATTATGATGCAGGGCCTGGTTCATCTCTGCATTGCTGGAAGGAACAGAAATTCCATGTTTTCCAGCCTCATTGCCCGCTGGCCCCAGTGACCTTGAACACCTCTCTGCTTCTCGGCTTCTGCTCAAAAAATGATTTTCCAATTGGACTCTATGGGCTGCTAGAATTCCGTGGTCCTAAACCCTTTCTTCCTTTGCTCTGCTTTGATCTGTTCTCATTATTGGGATTCCTAGCGAAAATATGGAAACTTCCATTGCTTAAAAAAGTTTGAAATTATAGGTTTAACCTTGTGCCAAGTACCTAATCATTCCATACCTCAGTTTCCCTCAGTTTAAACTTGTGACAGTACTTACCTAAGGGAGTCCTTGGGAGGCATAAATGTGCTTATAATTATGATAAGTATGCAGTACTCTTTAGCTAACATTGTGTCATTATTACTAGGGAAACACAGGACAAGAGCATCTCTTGGCCACTTCCTGCGATGACCTGCTTCTGCCCTGTCCTCCCTGTGTCTTGTATTTCTGTTTGCTTTCTGGTGTTGGGCTCCTTGAATTCCTTCTCACATTTCATATGTACTCAGTCCTCGGGCTCCTGCCTTTCCATGCTTCCTCTGTAGGCCACAGTTTGTACTGAGAGGAGAACTGTGAGAGCCCAGTGTGGCCTGGACATCACATGTGCTCTTCTCTCAGCCAGTGTGGAGCCAGTTTTCCTTTCCTTCCCATCCCGTGGTCTCATCTGCTGCAGCACAGTCTTCAGCCTTGGAATAGGCAACTTGTTCAACCAGTGAACTATCACACGGGGTGTGTTTCCCTTTTGTTTCAGATCTTGCTAATTAGCTATTTATAGCCTTTCCAAAGATGTTTGCCTGCAGTGCCCCTTTTAATCGAGCTCCAAAATGCGCCTCGACGGGTAAAGATGGTACTTTTATGCATGCATTTAAGCATAACCAATGGACACAAAACACTGGGGGGTAGGGGAGGCGGGGGAAGGGCAGGGGAAAAATGAGATATATGTACTAATCTTTGTAAAACTGTATGTAATAAATTTAAAAAAATAAAAATTAAAAAAAAATGAAAAGAAAAAAAACCCCACCAGAGGCCTGTTCCCTGATTACTTCGGGGCAGGGAGTGCTGCACTTTGTTAATTTAATTTTTAACATGGTATTTTTCCAATGAAGGGGCATTGAATGGTAATCAGAGTCTTTAGGGTCGAAGTGGCTTGTAAAAGAAAGAAAAAGAAAAGGAGTGAGGAGGAAAGGAAAGGAAAAAGAAAGGTTGAGGGAGGGAGAGAGGTGATTGTGGATAACATATTCAGAAAGTGTGTTTGGCTGGTTGTGAGGAGGAAATAAGACAGAATGCAGCTTCTCTGACATCACCAATAATGCAGGCATGACAGATGGACAGGTCTGGGCAGGCGAGGTGGTGCACTAGGTGGGACCAGGCACTTCAGGTGTCAGGAACCTCTCAGCAGCCCCTTGAAGCATGGAGTGATGTGGTGCAGTCAGGGGTTTCTCTCCCTCCATGACCCAGCCTCAGGACAATAGGGTTGTATTTATTTTATGGAGCATATGTAGGATGGAAAGATTACTAAAGTTAGAGTCCTTTGCACTGGGGTCCCATTCTAACCATTGGTTCTCAGATTCTAGGCTTCTTAAAAACCAATGTGGAGCATATAAAAATGCCTCACTACCAGGTATTCCAATTCAGTGGTACCTGGCCTGGGTCCCAGAAAGCAAAGCCTGAGGCTAGAGCTTATATCCTACTGCTTTATTGGGAACTAGAATCCCAGAGAAGTACCAGGAGAGCTAAAGGGGGTAAGAAAGGGAAGGAAGGAATAGCAGGATGGGCTGTATGGGGCCGACTACCATTCCACAAGGAGTGAAACCAGTTTTTCATAGGACTGTCTTGCAATAGTCAAAGGAGCTAACGTTTTTCAGGATGGTTAGAGGAATTGGCCCACTACCTCCCTCTCCCATAGGTTAAAGGCTTGCCCATGGAGCATGAACTCCTCTGCATGTCCAAATTGAAATGCCTGGGTACCAGGCAGATGTTGTGCATCTTATGCCTCAGTCAGGGCCGTGAGGATGGGAGATGAAGGTACAGATCATTGGCATAACCAAGGTTTTGTCAGATTACATTCATGGGAAGACCATCAGCAGGAGCTTGGGAGAGCTGGTTGTCATAGGTATGGTTGGGGTGGAATCACTGATCAAAGGTTCCAGAGAGAGGCAAAGCTAAATGACCTGTAGTAGTGCACATAGTGTATCTGTACAAACCCTAAATGATCCTGATCAGGGTGCTCTGGGGCTCATACTTTGAGAAACCCTTTTTTAGGCTTAGTGACCTAGGGCAAATCACTTACCTCTTTTGCATATCAGTTATTTGATTTGCAAAATGGAGAAAAATACCTTTAAGCCCACTTTTCTGAATATACAACTAAATAAACCTCATGAAAAAAACACACCACTACTTAGGTGACATTAGTCTGCATGAATCTGCACCACTATGTTACACTGGAAACTGCAGTGTAACTGGAACGAAAACATCCATTTCCTGTTCCGGTAACACTCATAGAGCCAAATGTGCTTATGGTGAATGGATGTGGACTTTGCACCTAAGCAAACAGGATGCGACTGAAGTTTGTGAAAAGCAAGCAATGCGTTCAATATTTAACAAATTTTAATGGTTAACTTTGTGCTAAAATGCTGGGAGGTGCAAAGGCAAATAAAATAGTGCTCTGTAGGCATAAAAAAACAAATGAGCAATTTGGGAATTGTACTTCTGTTTACCGTTCTAATTATAAGGCTAATTAAACCCTGATTAGTGGTCCTAGTGTATAAATACTTTTGCTGTGCTTGTTTCCCTTGTGGAACATTCAAGACCCATGAGATCCAGGTACACAAGTCATCTTCCATTTACTGGTATTGAGGGCTTAGCCACCTTCAGCTTCTGTCATACACATTATACAGGGAAAAACAAAATAAGTGAGTTAACGCCTTTCCTGGTCTTTGATAGTGGCAGGTATATGTGACCACCACTTTCAATTTTTAACATGTTAGTGATATAATTGAATAAATTCCAAGTTAAGACACCATGGCTTGATAATTTACTTGTTGGACGATGGCATTTACACTAGAGAGGCTATGTTATTCTTGGGCAATTGGACCTTTTGGTAATTACCTTTTATGCATCAAATCCTAGCTTCATGACTTGGAATTAGCCTTAGACAGGACTTTGGAGTTATCTGGTTTTACTTCTACTCAAAGTACGAATGTGCTATTTCCGATAGAATGTTTACAGTGTTGGGAAACTCCATACCTGAAGACTCAGCCCCTTCTCTTTGGGGAGAATCGTCATTGATAGTTTCTTATGTGTTCTATACTTTGGTCCAAAGTGTAGTCTCTGGATCAATGTCATACGTTGAGTCCACTCTGTAGTAAACTTTTTCTGTAAAAGGCCATGTAATAAATATTTTAGCTTTTTAGGCCAGGCACATGTAGTTTCTGATGCATAATCTTTTTTGTTAGTTTTACAGTACAAATTTTAAAAATATAAAAGTTATTCTTATTTCAGAGGTCATTAAAATGCAGTATTTTAGCTGGATTTGTCCTGTGAACCCTTGATCTGTATGTCTAGCAGACACACATACACACATATGTACATTGAAATATATGTGTATGTATACATGTATACAGTCATTTCTCAGTATCCCTGAGGGTTTGGTTCCAAAACCCCCACAGGTACCAAAATCTGAGGATGCTCAAGTCCCTTAATTAGCCCTGTATATCGGAGGGTTCTGCATCTGCAGATGTAACCAACTGTGGATCGAAATACTTAATTTCAATCCATGGTTGGTTAAAATGGATGTAGAACCTGTGGATACAAAGGGATGATTGCATTTATATATACAGAGACATGTTATATGTACACATGCACATACACTGAGTGGCCAGATTATTATGACCACCCCAACAGTACTTCTTTGGGCCACCTTTTGCCTTCAATACTGCAGCGATTCTTCTTGGCATTGACTCCAACGAGATGTTGAAAGTTGATGTGAGGAATCTGACATCGTGCCTGATGAATGGCACTGGCCAATTCTGTGAGATTTGATGGTTGTGGAACCAGCTGTCTGGTAGCTTTTTTGACTTCGTCCCACAAATGCTCAACTGGATTGAGATCTGGTGATGGTGGGGGCCATCTAAGCAAGGTAAAGTCTCCCTCATATTCTTGAAACCACTCCTGAACAATATTGACACTGTGGCATAGCATATTGTCTTGTTGGAAGAAGCCATCCCCATTGGGATATGCCATCAACATGATAGGATGACCCTGATCAGCAATGATACTTAGGTATGTTGTGCTATTCAGACATTGTTCCACACGAATTAAAGGGCCCAATCATGCCAGGAAAACATGCCCCAGACCATAACACTGCCCTCACCAGCTTGAAGGGTTGTACTCATGCATGTGGGGTGCATGCTTTCATGCTGTTTCCACCAAATTCTCACTCTGCCATCAGCATAATGAAACTGGAAATGTGATTCATCAGACCTCATGACTTTTTTTCCAATGCTCAACTGTCCAATCCTTGTGTTCCTGTGCGTATTGGAGATGTTTTATCTTAGTAACTGCAGACAGCAAAGGTGCTCAAACAGGCCTTCGACTTCCATATCCCATATGATGCAACATACGGCTAATTTGCCTACAAATGTCAGGTGGTCATAATAATCTGGCCACTCAGTATATATGCTACTGTATATTTTACTAGTGGCCCAGTGCATGAAATTCATGCACATTAAAAGGGGATTAATTAGAAGAAATATATATATATATATATATATATATATGAAACAAGGGGCCCGGTGCACAGAAATTTGTGCACTCGGGAGGCCCCTCAGCCTGGCCTGTGTCCTCTCTCAGTTTGGGACCCCTCAGGGGATGTCCACCTGCTGGCATGCCTGGCCAGCCTGGGTGAGGGGCTGATGGCTGTTTGCAGGCTGGCCAAGCCCCCCAGTGTGGACTCTCACCTCATTGGGGTTTGGCTAGCCTGGTGAGGGGCTGAGGGCTGTTTGCAGGCTGCCCACAGTCCCTTCAGGGTTTGAATCCCTACTGGGGTGCCTGGGCAGCCTGGGTGTGGGGCTGAGGGCCATTTTCAGGCTGCCCACAGTCCCTTCAAGGTTCAAGTCCCTACTGGGGTGCCTGGACAGCCTGGGTGAGGGGTTAAGGACCATTTTCAGGTTGTCTACAGTCCCTTCAGGGTTTGAGTCCCTACTGGGGTGCCTGGGCAGCCTGGGTGTGGGGCTGAGGGCTGTTTTCAGGCTGCCCACAGTCCCTTCAGGGTTCAAGTCCCTACTGGGGTGCCTGGACAGCTTGGGTGAGGGGCTAAGGGCCATTTTCAGTCTGCCCACAGTCCCATCAGGGTTTGAGTACCTACTGGGGTGCCTGGGCAGCCTGGGTGTGGGGCTGAGGGCCGTTTTCAGGATTTCAGGCTGCCCACAGCTCCCACTGACCCAACGTCCCAGCAAGGCTGGCTGGAATCAGGTTTCTGGGGTTTATTTATGTTCTATAATTGATACACTGTTGCTTCAAGTCAAGGCCTAGGCAGGTAATGAAGCCTCCTAATGGCTTCAGCTCTGTGGCTTGTATAGTTGAAAGAATGTTGCCTTTGTAGAGGCCAAGTCAGCCTAGGCAGGCAGTTTCCTCCATTGCTGGTGTAACGGAAGCCTCCTGTTTGCTTCAGCTCATGGCTTCTATAATTGCAACTATGTTTCTGTGAGCAGAGAGAGGCCCAGCTGGCTTAGGCAGACAGTTTACTCCTGGTGCAACGGAAGCCCGCTGTTTACTCTAGCTCTGTGACTGTCGGCCTCCGCATACAGCCACTCTGATTGGCTGGTGGGTGTGGCTTAGGCATCCTGGAGAAATGGTCAATTTCAATATTACTCTTTTATTAGATTAGATAATCTAATAAAAGAGTAATATGCAAATTAACCGTCACTCTGAGACAAAGATGGTGGCGGCTGGGGCAAGATGGTTGCATCGTTGCCATGGTGACGATGCAGGCGTTCTGCCAAGCCCACTGGAAAAGGGCCTCTGGGCCTGCTTGGTTGCTGCTGCTGCTGGGACCTGGCCTGCAGGGGGCCCGACACTCCAGCGGCTCTGAGCCCCGCCTCAGCGCTGGTGCCACTGGGGTCCGAGGAACAGGGACCTGCAGGGCGGCTGGCACCACACCCCAGTGGCTCTGAGCCCTACCTTGGCACTGGTGCCAGTGAGGTCTGAGGCATGGGGTGCTCCGAGCCCTGTGGCTGTGGAGGTGCTGGGGCTGCTGGGGTCTGAGGAGGAGAGACACAGCCCACATGGGGCCTAGCACCCAGCAGCCCCAAGCCCAGCCTCAGTGCTGCGTTTGGGAGAGCAAAGACACAAATCTTTCAGTGGGCCCGGCACCCAGCAGCTCCAAGCCCCAGAGCCACGGACGCGCTGGGGCCACTGAGGCTACAGCAGAGACACAAATCTGCAGGAAACCTGTGGAAAGGGAGATAAACTATCATAACTTTATCTCCCTTTCCAAAAGATGAGAAAACTGACCCTGATTTATTTCAGGATATGGCCTACACCTTTCTACAAACACAGCATATGTTATGATCACTTCCAGAAAGGTCTGTCTCCAGGGAATAACAATACTGTGGCAAATCATCTAAGAAAGGAAACAAACTTTTGTTGGGTTTATTCTGAAGGTCAGAGAACATACCACTCCAACATGATTGTGTTGTTATATAAATAATCTTGAGCTGCAGATGCTTGAAAAACAGCAAATGCAAGGAGAGGCTTTCACTAAAGTCTCCTGATCTTCCTAAAATCAGACCCCCACAAAATGTTCCCTCGATGTGAAAAGTGTCATCTGCCAGTGAAGACTGACTCCTGTCACAGGAGACTACAAGTTGACATCACACCCAAACTTTGTTACAAACTATCTCCCCCACCCCCATTCATCTTTCCTAAAACTTATGTACTCTCCTCTAAGAGGCCTAGAGGTCCCGTCCCCTTTCCCTAGGAAGAAGATATTTAAGTCTGGATTCTAAGCCACCTTGGGGAGTTATTCATTTTTCGCTGGGATCTCCCACATATAAACGAGGTACACATGTTAATGAACTTTTGTTTTTCTCTTGGTAATCTGTCTTTCATTACAAAGGCCTCCGCTAAGAACTCAGAAGGGTAGAGGAACACTATTTTTCCTCCTCCATAATTCTATCTCAGGAAATCAAGTCCCAAGCTGAACAGTGAGTTTGGATCAAGTTCCAAGCAGTCCTGGCTGAGGGGAGGGAAGCTTCTAGGTGGGAATCAATGATATTGGCATCAAAATAGGACAGAGGGAACATGCATAGTTGCTGGTGGGAGTTTAAAGTGGCTCAACATTTTTGGAGGAGGATTTGGCAAAATCGATAGAAATGTTCAAGGTATATCCAAGAGTACTTTAGGAATCTCATCTGCTAAGATGAAGCACCAGTGCATAAGCCTTGGTCAGAACCCAGGATGCTACTGCAGGCTCCCCTTCTGCAATAGGAAAACCTGCTAACAAGCTGCATTTTTAAGACAAGATGGCATCTATACTAATAAAAAGGTAATATGCTAATTAGACTGGACATCTTCCAGATGACCTTCCAGACGTCCTTCCAGACAAAGCCATGGTGGCAGGGCTGAGGCAGAGGCAGTTACAGGTTATCAGGCAGGCAGAGAGCAGTTAGGAGGATCAGGTCGGCAAGGGAGAGCAGTTAGGGGGATCAGGCCAGCAGGCAGGTGAGAGGTTAGGAGCCAGCAGCCCCGAGGGTTCCCAATTGGAGAGGGTGCAGTCCAGGCTGAAGGACACCCCTGAGTGCACAAATTTTTGTGCACCAGGCCCCTAGTATGTATGTATGTGTATGTGTATATATATATTTTTAAATATATTTTATTGATTTTTTGCAGAGAGGAAAGGAGAGGATAAAGAGATAGAAACATTGATCAGCTGCCTCCTGCATACCCCTCACTTGGGATGTGCCCTCAACCTAGGTACATGCCCTTGAGTGGAATTGAACCTGGGACCCCTGAGTCCACAGGCTGATGTTCTATTCATTGAGCCAAACTAGTCAGGACTAGAAGAAATCTAATATAATAAAAGAGTAATATGCAAATTGAACGTTACCCGAGACACTTAAGCCACACCCACCAGCCAAGCCACGCCTCCCAGCCAATCAGAGTGGCTGTATGCAAATTAACCCAGCCAAGATGGAGGCCGGCAGCCACAGAGCTAGAGCAAACCAGAGGCTTCTGTTCCAACTGCCTGCCTAGGCTGACTGAGCCTCTACTCACGGCCACGCCCACCAGCCAATCAGAGTGGCTGTATGCAAATTAACCCAGCCAATATGGAGGCCAGCAGCTATGGAGCTAGAGCAAACCAAAGGCTTCTGTTGCAACTGCCTGCCTAGACTGACTGAGCCTCTACTCACGGCCACGCCCACCAGCCAATCAGTGCGGCTGTATGCAAATTAACCCAGCCAAGATGGAGGCTGGCAGGGTGGCTCTGCACTAGGAGCCTCCATGGCCAGCATAGCTGTGTCAGGTGTGTCAGCTCAGTGGGGGATGGGGGGTCCGGCCTGGGGCCTCCTCAGGGCATCCAGGGGTGCCCGTCCCGGGTCCACTGCCTGGCTCTGCCCCCCAGGGCCTCCACCAGGCGTGTGGGAGAGTGGGTCCTCCACGGGGCTTGCAGGAGCAGCCATCCTGGTTCTGTTGCCTGGCTTCAACCCCTGGGGCCTCCTTGGGGGCGTGCAGGAGCACCCATCCAGGGTCTGCTACCTTCATCCGCCCCCCAGGGGCCTCCATAGGGCGTGTGGGAGCATCTGCTGCACAGTGTGGAGAATCTGAAGCCAGTCCACTGCCCGGCTCCACCCTGGGTGTGTTTGTTCAGCAGCAGGGCCCCACCGAGGGACCCTGCACCAGCGTCTGCCCCTGGCTCGCCACCCAGCTCTGCGCCAGTTGTGTCACTTCAGCGGTGGGGGCCCACCAGGCGTGTGCGATTGTGGGCCCTCCGATGGGAAACGTCCAGGCCTGCACTCACCAGCCCTCCCACCCCCCAGTGCACGAACCCTGAAGGGGCTGTGGGCAGCCTGAAAATGGCCCCCAGCCCCTCACCCAGGCTGGCCAGGCATGCCAGCAGGTGGACATCTCTCCTGAGGTGTCCCAGACTGCAAGAGGGCACAGGGTGGGTTGAGGGACCCCCACCACCCGAGTGCACAAATTTTTGTGCACCGGGCCCCTAGTATTTTAATATTGTTCTTTGCCCTTTCTCCTTAATAGAAGTGTCAGAGATGAAAGAAAATTGTAAAATGTATATGTAAATCTTCCTCCTGTCAGAGTCTGGGGTGCACCACAGGACCCAGAGCCAAGTCGCCGTCCACCCACATGAGACCCAGACCCGGCTGCCCCCTCTCCCCCATTGGGCTAGATCCAGACCCAGTCGGTCCCACCCTTGTCAAGCCCCGCCGGGTGGGGGTTGCAGCCTCAGGTCCCCTGGCCCAGTGCCGGTGTGGGGAGCATTGCTTGAGGTCTCCCAGGCCATGCCAGGGCAGGTGGAGTGCCTTGAGGACCCCCATCAAGCTCTGCTGGGCAGGGGGTTGCAGCCTTATTTTCTCTAGTCAGGTGCAGGGAAGGGGGTGCAGCCTCAGATCCCCCATCAAGCCCTGCTGGGTGGGGCTGTGGTCTGAGGTCCCCTGGTCCTGAGTGAGGGGAACAGCCTGAGGTCCCCCAGCCTAGCACTGGGCTAGGGGAGGGTGCACCTTGAGGTCCCCACCAGGCAGGGGATGCTGCCTAAAGTCCCCCATCAAGCCCTGCTGGGCAGGAGGCATGGCCTGAGGTCCCCTGGCTCAGCACCAGGGTGGGTGGCATACCTTGAGGTCCCCCATCAAGTCCCACCATGTGGGAGTCGTGGCCTCAGGATCCATGGCCTGGTGCTGGGGGGGTTGTGTGGCCTCAGGTCCCCTGTCATGCCCTGCTGGGTGGGGAGCATGGCCTGAGGTCCTCCATCAAGCCCTGCTGGGTGGGGGACATGGCCTGAGGTCCCCTGACCTGGCCCCATGGAGGGCA
Source organism: Murina feae (assembly GCA_004026665.1). NCBI lineage: Eukaryota > Metazoa > Chordata > Mammalia > Chiroptera > Vespertilionidae > Murina > Murina feae. The sequence continues at coordinate 25,590 of PVJC01002179.1, read as the reverse complement.
GGCATGGCCTGAGGTCCCCCATCAAACTCTGCTGGAGCGCGGCTTGAGGTCCCCTGTCAAGCCTCATGGGGGTATGGGGGGGCCCAGCCTCAGGTCCCTGATGATTGCTCATTAAAGCTCATTACGGGAACTCGGCCTCTGCTGTGGGTACAGCCATCTTGTGTTATGGAACGCTCCCTCCCCACGTAGGTGCTGCCATCTTTGTGATGGTGTGATGGTCAATTTGTATATTCCCTCTTTATTATACAGGATGACTACATAAATATGTAAAAATGTAGTTATATACTTATAAATATATTTGTATGTGCATAGCAGAATGTTTCTATGTGTGTTGGAGTCAAATTAAAGTAGGTTCATCTTTCATTACCACCACTTGCTATGTTTGGGAGGCAAGACAATTTACTTAATCTCTTTGGCCTATTTAATCTATGAAATTGAGACATATGTGCTATAGCAGATTGCAATATGGCTCCAATTGTTCACCTTCTCTTTTTGTGTCCACACCGTTTGCCATGTAACCTTGCAGTGCTCTCTTTCTCTGACCGTGTGACATGGGTGTTTGCGAATGTAACATAGCATAGGCTTTAGTGGTGCTAGCGTGCTTCCCTGTGCACCCTGGATCTTCTCCCACAGCCATGAAAACAAGCTGGGCTAATCTGTTGGAAGATGAGAGAGGCACAGTTGGCTAAATTGTCCCAGCCAAAGCCACCCTGGATTATCCAATAGCTAGTTAATTCCCAAGCATATGAGGAAGTTCAGGCTAGACCAGAAGAATCACCGAGGTGACTCTCAAACTAAATACAATAGTCCTCCTTCTCCATAGGGATATATTCCAAGACCCCCAATGACTGCCTGAAACTGTGGCTAGGACCCAACCCTACACATACTATATTTTCCCTCTACATACATACCTTTTCCCTTAAAGGAAGTACTTCACAGCTTCTCTTTGGCATATCCCAACTGCTGGCATCATTACTTTTGTGCTTTGGAGCAATTATTAAATAAATAAAGGTTACTTGAACACAAGCACTGAGATACTGAGGTGATCTGATGACCAAGACAGCTACTAAGTGACTAACAGACAGTAGTGTATAAAGTATGGATACACTGGACAAAGGGATGATTCACATCTTGGGCAAGGTAGTGCAAGATTTCATCATCTTACTCAGAATAGCATGCAATTTAAAACTTATGAGCTGTTTATTTCTGGAATTTCCCATTTAATATTTTTAGACCACAGTTCACCTTGGGTAACTGAAGCTGCAGAAAGCAAACCTGTGGATAAGGAGGGGAGACTGCAATTGCCTGAGTTTGAGGGTGGTTTGTTATGTAGAATTCTTACAGAGATAGAGAACTGATACAAGTAGATTTTCTAGAAAGCCAGGCTTGGATGTTCCACTGTCAATACACCAGGCTCAGGCAAAGCTTCCAGTCACTCTGTAGTGCTATTTGGGTGGAAAAATCTATTGCAATTTAGTGCCCCTGGGGCCGAAACTTACCCTGCTGCTCCAGAACCAGAGGTCTCTGCCATGCGATTGTTAGCAGACCTGCTCTCACGGTGGCCACCGTCTCATGTTGCTCCTTGTGTGGACATTTGTGTGGCTGTGCATAACTTCCATGGAGGAAGTTATGTCACATGACTGTACCCTTGCTGGAAGAGAGTGCCGGAAATGTAGTTGTGCTTATCGAATGGAATGCAAGCTGGAAGGGGTTCAGTGGGTGCTGCGTGAGGTTACCCACAGTCTCTGCCCCACACACTCAGGGATAGGGACTCCAGCTACACTTCACAGGTGAACAGCCTGAGCTTCAGAGAAACCTCATGATGTGCCCAAAGTCATGCATGTTTCCAAGAGCAGCACCACCCAAACACTATCCTCCAGATAGCAAGAGCTCCATCCTTTCTGTAACACAATAGTTTCCCCTCTGTCTTGGTGGGTGGCCTGGTTGGGTGCATTCAGTACTGCTGGCTAGAACAGGGAGGGGTGCAGCCAATGTGGTCTGAACTTCAGGAGTTGCTGCAGTTCCAACATGCAGCCATGTTGCTGGAGTATTGCCAGAGGGAAGTCATACATTAAAGATTCAGATTCCTTAGAAAAGCTGTGATAGGCCTCAGGAACCAGTGTGAAACAAGACCTTAGGGCCAGGCAGTTGTCTAATTGGAAATGCATCCAGGCTTCTGAATTGTCAGTAGGGCTTCAGGTTTGAAGGACAGGCTGGGCAGTTGCCACATGACACGGCAGCAGGATGCTTGCCCAGTGTGGATTTGCTGCAGGCCCTGGAGATATCTGAGGAAAGTGCTACATGGGGTTTCCTTGGCACACAACTGAGAACCAGATTCCTGCTGATAATGGGACTTTAAGCCCCTGGCATTTTATCCACCCTCTCTACTCCTGGCGTATTCTCTTATTTTAGACCAGTAATATGAGTGTGCTTTGAGACTGATGAGTTGGACCAAGATTGGAATATGGTGCTTAGATAGAAATTCTCATCAAGCCAGCAGTGGTTTCTCCTACCTTATAACTAGGGAACAGACAAGATAGCTGACATCTCCCCACCTCCACCCCTTCAGAATATAGAATAAGAGCATTTATCCAGCTGAGAAGGGCATAGGAGCCTTTCCTATATCCAGTGTCACAGGCTGATTTGGGGAAAGTCTGATTAGCTTCCTGCTAAAAATGACTAGTCTCTTTGGCTGTACTTACAGAATCAGTCATATCATATCATTTTCTTCCATGTGTCCCCAGGCCTGAAATTTTAAGAAATCAACCAACGTTGATGTCAGAGAAACAAAATGCATTCTGAACCTGAGTAAAAGCTTTTCATTTATACTTTGAGATCCATTAGGCATAACAACAAAGGACAATGTTGACCTCTGGCTAAACATCAGCCATAAAAACATCTAGCCAGACAAAGCATGGCCTTCCTTCTCCAGAGCACAAGCTCACCTTGGCACCTACCGAGAATCACCAGCAATTCATGCTCCAGACTTCATGCTCCAGCCAGTTGGAATGAGCATCAAATTGGATTAAAGGACAGCGTTGTTTTTATTTGATGGGACTGTTTCAAACCATTTATACTAAGTAGTTTTCTATGTATTTGAATAGTGGACTTAGAAACCAGGAATTCTTCAATTTTCTGTTGTTATTATAATCTATACATATAAAAGCCCTGTGGCCAGAATGATGGAATGACCAGAATGACTCGTGGCTATGATGCGCACTGCCTGATTCTGGCCCCTTTTGTCCCCCATCCCACTGGCCCGGCCTCAGTCAGCCCCCAACACCCCAATCTGGGGTGGTGCCGGCCAGCCAACTGCCTGCAGCCCTTCTCCCCCACCAGCCTGTCCCAATGGGCCTCCATTGGGGCAGGCCAGCTGGACCCCATGCACAAATTCATGCACTGGGCCTCTAGTTCAAAGTAAAAGACTTGACTAGGAGACAGAGTGTTCTAGTTGAGAGAGCTTTGATTCAGGAGTTGGGGTTCTAGTTCCAAGTATGGGGAATGCTTTGCCACATGATATGCAATCTAATTAATCCTGAGATTAGTTTATGTAGAAAAAGAACATGTTGCATTTAAAACAATGTCTTTATTTCTAATAAAACTGATGCTGGTGAATGTGGTTTATAGCTGCAGGCAAGTAGATTTCTTAATACCAAATTAAAGAATAAGGAAGACTGCTGAGCATTATCTGACCACTTAGATGAGAGTGTCACTTTAATAACATTCAACATGCATACTCTGTTCTCTGTACTTGCATCTGGGAAACTCACTGCCTTTTTACAGATGTTATCAGATGGCTTCTGCAGTGCTCCTGTCAGGTAGAGGGAGTGAGAACAGATTGGTAAATTGATGCGCAGAGAATTGGTAAGATTTACAGGAATCATATGGCAAATTGATAGAGAGAGGTGGCTGATGGGAATGGGGCCTTTCTGGTTTTTTTTTTTTTTCACAGGTAGGACTTTTGTGAGAAGCACACCCAGTTTCAAATGGAGTGTCCTTGGTGCATGGTAGCCTAATGGTGCTAGCTTTTATTGTCATTGTCGTCATGATTATCATCATCATCATCACCATCATCCCTCTGCAGGGGGGACGAGTGTGAAGTTTGCTTACTACACCTTCATCAGCAATGAGAGTAAAATCATTCTTGCGATGCTTACTATATCTCTTCAGAGAGTCTCATTTTCACTTCATAAAAAAAATAACAGAAATAAAGGCCTCACTAGTAGAAGGTTGTGCCATCACATGCAGACAGAAAGAGGGAACACACACATATGCTGATGTCCATTCATAAGCCCACTATGGCACACATGTGCAGTTGTACTCTAACAAGCATGTAACGGTCTCTCATGTTAGTTGTGGTCATGGGCAACCTGCTATCATCTCAGATCTTTCAGCGGTGCATTGAGTTCTGTACAGTAGGGGCACAATGAAGGACCCAGCCCTTAGTCTGGATGAGTTAATCAAAGTAGTTTTCAATCTTGGGCCCTGCTAGGTGACCTCACAATCTGGTGCAGGGACAACCCACATCACTGCTAATCAGAATCCCAGTGTGTGTTGTTGGAGGGAGAACCCTCTGTGAGAAGGGCAAGAGTATATATAGCAGGATATGCTGGGTCCAAAGCAGGTTATCCAAGCCCAGGTATGGGCTCAAATTATTGCCAGAAAATTAGGAGGTGAGACAGAGGAGCAGCATGTCAAAGAGGGAAGAACAAGAAGTAGATCAATGAAAACCAGAGATGGAGACTTTGACAGTGGGGTTGGTGCCATGCTGGCTACAGCAGAAATTTTTACTCTTAAAAATTCTAGCGCATGTTTGCTTTAGCAAAGCAAATTTATTCAGTGAACACATATTAAGTCCCTGTTACCTGCCTGGCATTGCATTAAGTGTTAATATGGAGTGGTGAACAGGAACATCAATGTCTCTGTCTTCATGGGTATAGAGAGGCATTAAACACCAATCAGAATGGACTGCTGTTGCATAATGTGGTAAAAGCTAAAGAGGAAGTAATCATGGTTCTGTGAGAGAGGAAATCAGGAGTGGGCTCTGCTTTTGGATGAGTGATTGAGGAAGTTTACCCCAGGAAAATATCTAAGCTGAGACTTGAAGGACTAGAAGTATTTAGCTAAGGAAGAATGTATGAAGTGGAGAGCACCAAGAAGAGGGAAGAGCATACGTCTGAGACTTATCAAGGTAGAGAGAGTAACTGTAACACTTAAGAGGACTAATCCTGGGTCAGAGGGCAAGGAGGAGTATTTAGTGAAGATATATTTTGGCTCAACAATTCCCCCAAAGGAATTTATCCTTGGGGGTATAGCCAGCCAAATGTTCATTCCAGCATTGCTTATGATAACAAAATATGGGAAATGTAATACATGTCTAGCATGCAGGCTGCTCATAATAGATTTTCTCTTACTACTTGTCTTTGCCATTTGACAGTTTGATGATGATACATGCAGGTGGGGATCTATTTTGTATTTGTCTTAGTTGGCATTCATTAAGCTTCTTAAAGCTTGTAGATTAAGCTTCTAATGCTGAACATTTGTAGCTTTTCACCAATATGGCAAATTTGGGGCAATATTTCTTCAAATATTTTTTCTACCCTTTCTCTCTTTTCCTGTGTTGCTTAGACACATTCACCACCAACTTCAATCTCTTCCTTTGCAAACTAGAGATTAAGTGGAAATAGTTATTTCTACTCACTGCTGCTTAGAGGTGTGTTGCTAAGTTTTAAAATTTGTTAATTGTTGGACCATATAGAATTGCTTCTTTGAAGTCATGTTATGCTTAACCCAACATCTGGGTCCCTCAAAGACAGTTTCTATTGACTGCTCTCCCTCCCCACCCTCAAGTCTGGGTTCTACTTTCCTGTTGCTTTGCTTGTCTTATAATATTTTTGTTGAAATCTGGGACATTTTAGACATTATATTTCAGCAAGGCTAATTTTTTTTTGTCAATTGTTTGCTTCTTTGTTTAGTAGCCTGCATGGGCTAAATCTATCTCCCTTTCCCCATGGGGTATAGCAGCTAATGCCTGAGCTCATTTTTAAATGTTTTTATTTTTAAGCCTAAAATTTGCCCACACAGCTTGTGGTCATCCCATGACTTGGCAGAGGTTGTGTCCAAACACTTGAAGCCCAGAAGGCTTTCTTGGAACTGTGTATGGAGAGACAGATTTAAAGTTCAGGTATTTCTCCAAGCTGCCCTGGTTTTGACTTCCCACTGTGCCATCCCCTGAGACCAAGGAGTGTGTGAGTAGTTGGGCCATCTGATCAGCCTCAGCCATGGACATACCTATCTCAACCATGACTGCAACTTCACACTATGGAGTTGTCTGTCCTTGCTGGCCACCTCAAGAGTCATCGCTCTTACTAAAAGCACCCATCTGTGGGAATCTCTCACCCCCTAAGTACAGGGAGCCCCCTTCTACCTGGCAAAGGTGCTGCTGGTCTTTGCACCTTCCCTGTCCTGCTAGAGTCCGAGGAGTGGTGGGACTGGGGCAGACCCAGGCAAAAATGCAACCAATTCTTACTGTTGTGACCCAAAGTTCAGCAGATTTCCAAGCACAAATGTTTATCTGATTGTTACATGCTATTGTCGATTTCCAGAGTGCTTGAAACAGTTGATTTATTAATTTTGCCCAGGCTTAGAGATATTTCAGAGGGAGAGGATTTGCCCATCTCCTTACCTGGCCATCACTGGAACCCACAGTAGACGTGGTGCATGTAGACAGTGGAGTACTTCCAGGTCACCGAACGAGATGACTTAGCTCCACAGTCATTGACTCAGAAATAGTTCCCTCATAGCATAAGTAAGAAAGCAAGTTTCCAAAATAAAACTAACAGCTTCAGTGCGTATGGTACATGTGTGGAGAACCTCTGCTGTATGGCAGGGACGCCTGGAAAGCCTTCACCGAGTGGAAATGGCGGTAGGATTTTAGGCAACTTTCATTCTCTTGGTGATTTTCTGTAACACTTGAATTTTGTGCATGTACATTTGTTATTTTACAATAGAAAAGAAACTGAGGTTAACAAAAGAATTTATATGCATATATGCATAACCCCCGACACAGAGAGTAGTGTGCTGATGGCCTGGGAGAAGGGAATTGGGAGGAGGGGTCAATGGGGGAAAAAAGGGGATACCTGTAATATTTTCAACAATAAAGACAAATTTAAAAAAGAATAAAAGAAAAGGAAGGAAGGAAAGAAGGACGGAAAGGAAGGAAGGGAAAGGGACAACAGCATTGTTGTGGGTCTGACAGCCTACTTCAGGATGGTTATTATTTGGATCAGCCTTCTCAATTCACACCCCTGAGCTCAGAGACTTGACAAGAATGTCCTCAGTCTCTCTTTGCCATGATAAGACAATCCTTGTCTCATTACTTTAAGGGCGGGATCTGCCTGTCAAGACTAAATGTGCACTTTGACGGATCACCCTTTACACCTTCCTCTCTGTTAGGCCTTCTGTCCTTGCTGTCACAAAATGCCAGTAAGTAACCACGCCAGCTTGCCTCTACCCACTGATCTCTCCTACCATAAGATCCTCATCCCCTCTTCCTCCCACCAGCCCTTCTTCCTCCCAGCCTCCTCCTGGCCATCATGCTTTTGGCTCTGTAACCCTCAAATCACATTCTACATTACAGCCAGCCCAGCCTTTCTAAAATATAAACCTGCATGTCCCTTCCCAGCTTAAAAGTCATAAGTACATCCCCATGGCCAAATGGTGAAGTCAACAGTCTTGAACCTGGCCTCCAGGCTCTCAGTGACTATGTAGTGGCTAAGGCACTGGGTAAGGAGTTCATGGCCTAGTTTCACTACTTACTAGCTGAGTAACCTTGAGCAAGTTACTTAGCCTTTTCAGTTTTCTCCTGTGTGAAACGGGGAGGCTGATTGTATTTACTTGTGTAGTTACTGGGAAGATGAATGAATTCATATACATCTGTAATCACTAAGAATAGTGCCCTCAGTAGATCTTCTATAAATCTTAGCTTTTACTGTTGCCTGCCTTCCATGAATCCCCACTACCTGTTTTACACTCCAGCGAGGCCATCATTTTCTTAAGCACCTCGTAGCTTTAAACTTTCGTGAGTCTCAAGAACGTTGTTCTTGCTGCCCAAAATGCAAGGTCCAGGCTCTTGTGTTCTCTGTGGAAAGCACTGCCAACTCCCAGGAGTAAACGTGATCACAAGATTAATGTATAGAACATGTCCAACATCTTAGCAGTTTCACACATGCCCCTTCCTAGTCCACACCCACAGAGGCATGCAGTATTCTGACCATCATTTAGTTCGAACTATTCTTGCACCTCATATGTGGAATGACACAGTAATTGTCTCTGGCTCCTTTTGGCCAATATGACTTCTATGAGCTTCATTCCAGGTTGTGCATGTACACAGTTCATTCTTTCCTAGGAAAGAAAAGAATGGGTCCTTAGAGTGAGCCAGAAACTGTGTTAATTCCTTGTAGTATCTCACTTAATTCTTCACACTCTGCTGTGGGAGGGTCTATGATCTTCCTTTCACAGATAATGCTCAGAGAAGTTAAGTAACTTACCTCAAATCACACAGTGATTGAGGTGTGGAGAACCAGTTTTGGTGACAGAGATGAGCTTCGTAGCAAGGGCAAGAGCTTGCCATGCCTCAGATGAGATTTGATCAGCCCTGTTCGCAGTTTTGCACTGAAAGTCATATAGTATTTTGTGGTTATTCTGTGGGAGCTTTCATTTTATCTGAATCTTCCATCAGAATATTTCCTCCTCTTGCTTCCTCATCAGGCTTCTCACTGACGTGTCCTGTGTCCTCGCTTTGACTTGCTTGTCCTGTCTGTGGCTGCCTGACTTCAGAACCCAGTTCAGCTTTTTCTGCAGGAGGCTGCTTTCTCGGGCCTTGCCTGAAAGACTCAGCTGCTCAACAATGTCTTCCCCCTCCTCCTGGTGTGATTTTTGATGAGGGAATCAGAAGTAGCCCTCCAGTCTGACTATGTGACTGCTTTTCCATTCTCAGCTTGTGGGGGTTTCTAAGGAAACGGGGTGAAGTAGATTTTTCTTTCAATGTTGTGCGACCTGACTTGCTGTCCTTCCTCCCTCCCTCCAGCCTCACTTTATCCCCTGGGTGATGGATGGCCCTAGTCTAGAGTGAGCTTGGGGGTGGGGCAGCCTTAGGTAGAGCAAAGGTACTATCCAAAATATGGGCCGAGAGTCGTGGCTGTGGACAGCCCAGGCCTGACCCCCGGAACTCACAGGAGTTGCCTATAACCTTGCTTGACGTTTCTCTTTCATAAATTCATCCTCTGAGTTCATATTTCTGCTGTATAGCTTTCCTTCTAAACACAGTATTCATGCCTCTCCCCCTGGCTCTGAGCTAATCCATTATGCTTGGCTAAGACACAGACAATGGGTAAATGCCCTCTCGCAGGCCCGGGGAATTAAATAGATAATCTGAGCTGCCTTTGCCTCTGTGGCTCAGGTGAGGGATAGTTGGTAAGAGGCTTTGGCTTTCCTCATGCAAATGGAGAGGACAGTGAAGGCAAAAAGAGATGGAGGGTGGACCCTTTTGAATACTGGCTCTGGCAGGATGTGGCTTTTCATTTAACCTCTTGTGGGCCATTGTCTCTTAGCAGATTCTTTCAATTGAGAATGATCAGCAGTTGACCACCCAACAGATTCCTTACCTAGTGTTAGTTCCGTGCATGCAAAGTCGTGCCTTGTTCATCACTATCCCCAGTGCCCACAGAGTCAGCTCAGAATAGGCATTTAATAACCATTCCTCCAATGTTTGCAGAACCGTTCCTGAGCAGTGTAAACATCATTTGGGAAGGGAGCTATTGCAATGCGGTAGAAAGATCATGGGGCGAAAAATGATGTAAAGCATTAACGCCGGTGATTTTTAAGGGGTCCCCGGATTTGGATCTGGAATCCGTCAACTCAGAGGTCCTATGGTTCCGATGACTGAGCTCTGGGTCTGTGGCTTGTCTTCTTCCTCCCTACGCCAATTCTCTGGGCCCAGCACACCTTCATTTCAACCTACTTCTTTACAAAGCACTCAAATAAGGCTTGATGGTGCCTGGGCCACACTTCCTGGGTCCTGTCACCTGAATCCAGCAGCTCGAAACCAGTGAAGCACAGAGGAGGAAACCACAGATTTTCACAAAGCAGCCTGGCCTGCTGTCAGCTGCCGGTGCCTCCTGCCGACCTCAGCAAGGCCTCTGAGAGCACCATGTACACAAAATTACCACGTCCTCACCCAGGCTGGTGCCCATGGCGAGGAAAGCCACGTAGGAAGGCACACACCCAGGGTGGGAAGGCACAGAGGCCATTCCGAGGCTGAAGTCACACGTGTTTATAGTTTTAGCAGAGGGGGGCTGAAATACAATTTCCAGGAAGATTGCATTATGGATTATTGCTTGAGAAAGCTTTGGCAAAGGACTACGGGGAGTCTTTCTTTTCCAAAGGGGGCTTTTCCTCCACAGGGGCTGAGGGAAGCCAGAGGAGTGAGAAGGCTGCTGCCTGTGTTCTATAGTGACTTGGGATGCCATACTGATAATGTGTGAGTTTCTTAAGCAAATCTCCTTGTGACTGTGTGTGTGTGTGTGTGTATGTGCCTGTATTGTATTTGAACAACTCAGACCCAGTTTGATAGTCAGAACAGATGCTATTGCTACCATTTTACACAGTGGAGACCAAAACGCAAGGAAGATAAATGGCTGTGTTTACATAATTAGTGAGTGCCATTATCAAGTCCAAGTTCCTGCACACAGAGTACAAATTCCTTGTTGTTCTGGCTCGCACTGATCCCTCCAGTCTTCCTCTCGCAACATTGTTTTCTTTTCAGTCTAAACTCCTTCCACAGTCAACTTGCAGTCCCTTAAACTATCAGGTTCTTTCTTAACCTCTGCACTTTGCACATGCTGTTCCTTCCTGTCCAGCCTGCCATCTTCTTCATCTGTTCCCTCCTTCCCCTCAGGGCTCACCACATGCTGAAAGGCTTCCCTGACCTCTCAGGATTGGGGCTCCACCCTGTCTTTATTGACACCACATACCTTGAGCCCATTTATTAACTCCTATCTTTCACGTTCGACTCAGGTTCCTTGATAGAAAACCAACATCCTGATGGTGTTGGAGGTAGAAGGCATGGAGGAAAAATGAGAGGATTTAGCATGCCATGAGAACCTCGCTGCACTTGAAACATGCTCAGACTGGGAAGCGCTAAGAGCCGCAATAATATCAGCCACCTCAAAGCCACTTACAAGTCACTCTTCTGTCACCTAAGTGGATTTCCAATTTCATTCTTCCACTTAAGGCTTTACTTGGGAACAATCACTTCATCTCATTTAGACCTCAATTTTCTTACCCCAAAATGGGGAAGAAGGTGCCAGATAAAGTGAGGCAAGAGTGGTAATGTGTGCTATAACAAGCACTAAATGAATATTTATTAACATTATGCAAAAATCTCCAAGATACTAGTGATGAGCAAAAGTCACATGACTCAATGTGTGTAAAACATAGTTATGAAAGGGACTCGAGCACCTTTGACAAACTCTGAGAACCGAATTTCAAGAAGTACTCTATTTCTCATAGGACAACAGACAAATAGCAAAATGCCAAATTCAAGGACAGAAGAAAGGTTCCCACCGGGAGGCATTGTGGAAGAATTTCAGATGCCACCAGGAGTACTGGTTAGCAAGAAGTTCTAGTTGGGGCTCTTTCATCTTGAAGCCACTCACTGAATAAATGCATGCTGAGTCATCCCTGCCCTGAATGCCTTCAGTGAGCTAGGCATTGCTGTAAGCACTCGTGGCTGCTGACCCTTCCCCTCAGGGCCACTCCTGCATCTGCCATCTTGTCTTCTTATTCTGAGAACCTGACCTGCACTGCTTGTGCCAGTTGTTAATTTGTTGGCACTTAGCTACAAACCCATCCTCTGTACTCAGCTTGGTGACCCTGGGGCTGAGACAAATGCACAATTCTGCTGTACCCACTGACTCCTTCTTAGCCCCTGCCAATAGGGGGTGCTGGAGATGCCTCAGGCCATGGCTGGATGGGGAAAGATTGGGCTTGTTCCTTGTGTGTTCCTGTTCTAGGTTAATGCTTCCTGTTCCTCTCAGCATTCACCCAGAACAGATTTCTCAACAGCAGCACTGTTGGCATTTTGGATTTGGTAATTCTTTTTTGGGAGGAGGCATGCTGTCTTTTGTATTGTGGGATGTTTAACGGCATTCCTGACCTCTACCTGCTGAAGTCCAGCAGGGACAGTTAGGAATGTCTGCAGATATTGCCCACATCACTCTGGGTTTAGAACCCCTGGCCCAGGATCTTAGTACAGACACTTCTTCACTTCAGCAGTGCAGTTCCTTCCTGCGGCAGCAGCTGAACCCATGCCTGCAGCACTAGCTCAGTGGGGCCTCAGTTAGGAGATGCCAGCACCAGCTGGTCAGAGCCCTGTTCTCAGAAGACTGGGCTAAGAGACCCAGTCCCAGGTGAGTGCCCCTCCTCGGAGATAAGCCACATCACCATATACTAAGGATGGGCTTCCTTTGTTTCTTCAGCTCTAGAGGCGGTAGCTTGATGATGCCTTAGACTTCCTTTATTGGTTGTTGTTGTCCTTTTCTTTTTTTAAATTTCTTTATTGGTCAAGGTATTACAAATGTGTCCTCATCCCCCCAATAACCCTCAGCCCCCCTCCCACTCATGCCTTCATCCCCCTGTTGTCTGAGTCCATTGTTTTGGCTTATATGTATGCATACAAGTCCTTTGGTTGATATCTCCCCCGTACCCCCACCCTTCCCTACTATCCCTCTGTGGATTGACAGACTGATCGCTGTTTTTCTGTTTCTGGATCTGTCCCTGTTCATCAGTCTATGTTGTTCTCTATATTCCACAAATGAGTGAGATCATGTGATATTTATTGTTCTCTGACTGGCTTATTTCACTAAGCATAATGCTCTCCAGTTCCATCCATGCTGTTGCAAATGGCAAGAATTCCTTTTTTACCACAGCGTAGCACTCCATTGTGTAGATGTACCATAGTTTTTTAATCCACTCACCTGCTGATGGGCACTTAGGCTGTTTCCAGACCTTAGCTATGGTAAATTGTGCTGCTATGAACATAGGGTTGCATATATCCTTTCTTATTGGTGTTTCTAGCTTCTTGGGATATATTCCTAGAAGTGGGATCACTGGGTCAAATGGGAGTTCCATTTTTAGTTTTTTGAGGAAACTCCATATTGTTCTCCACAGTGGTTGCACCAGTCTGCATTCCCACCAGCAGTGCAGAAGGGTTCCTTTTTTAATCTTTCAGTTACATAGTTAATATTTGAAACTAAACCTTTTTTTTGGTATTAAAGTTTCTATGTTAAAATAACTGAGATATTTTCTCCTGACTGCGTTCACTGATACTATGTTCTTTCTCTCTCACCCTCCCCTCCCCTTCTCTCCCCTCCCTTCTCCTTCTCTTCTCTTCCCTTAATCCCTTTCCCTCCCTTTCTCTTCTCCATCTGGTAAACTCCTGCTCCTTTTTAGAGCTCTGACAAATGACACCCTTTTCTGGAACTTTGCTGCACTCAGCTAGGTGGAGCCAGTCCCTCTCCTGTAGTCCCCAGCACTTGGTACAGTATTTCTCACTGTGGTGGAGCCCTGTGGATATGCCTCTGTCTCTCCTGTTAGATGGTACACTCCTTAGGGAAGGAATCACATCACTTCATTTCTGTATTCTTAGCACAGTGCTGTGCACAAATTCAGGCATGTTTGATGAATGAATGAATGAACGAATGAACGAACTGCATGGCTCAGGGCTTATGTCTGTTTCAAGCTGGGTCCAGCACTGTTTCCCTCCTCCCTTGATGCCTAGGTTGTAGTCCCAGGAGGTCCAGAATAGACTCTCCTGCATTCCCTTCAGTGGCCAGCCCACTGCTTTGCAATGAAAGCATTGCAGCACCTCATGGTGTTGAGTGTCTCTTAGCTGGGTCTCATATGCTCAGTCGATAGTGAGCTCCTCAAGGATAGAGTTTTTTGGGCATTCAGGAGTTTCTTACTAAATATTTGTTGAAGGAATTGCTGATGGGAACTAGGGGAGGTTTCACAGGAAAGCTCTCGAAATGAGGGAGGAATTTTATTAAGCGGGGCCCTCACACTTGATAGTGGAGATGTGGTGGGTGGTGTGGGAGGTACAGAGACGTTTAGGGAATCATGGATTATTCTATACTCTAGTAGAATGCAGGGCACATGGAGAAGGGATTCAGGAGATGAGGCTACACAGGTAAGTAGGATGTAGATTTTGGACACCCTGAGAGCTGGGTTAAGCAAGGTTTGCAGGATTTGCTGGGAAGTCCAGTGGTCCTGGTGTAAGGGAGCAGCATCAGCTGATTTCACTTTGGGGAAGAGCCCTCCAAGGGCCACAGGGGAAACAGGTGGTGGAGGCCATTCAGGAAGAGCTGTATGCTGTGCAACCCAGGGTTAACACAGAGGGCCTGGCGCCACGACCTTGACAGTCTTTCTATTCTCTAAGAGGTGGATTCATTTTGTGGTGGAAGATGAATACTCTACGCCATAGACAATAGAGACCAAAAGGAAACTAGAAAAGGAAAGAATAGCAATGTAACAATTATTCCAGGTTGAATGGTTCAGCATCAGCTTTTTTCTCTTTTTTGGTCTAATTATCACAGAGTTTTTCACAATTTGATGAATTTTGTAAGATATGAAAGATAATAACAAAACACTCTCTTGGCTTTTAAGCAGACTTGTGTGGCGGGGCCGGCAGCAGTGTGTGGAATTCAGCTGGGTTCCCAGGAGGGAGTGTGAGCCAATTATAATTCTTAAAAGAAGGGAGCCAACAGCAGCCTGGGTGTGACCTGCATATCATCTTCTGTTAAATGCAGATGATGTTATTAGCTTTTCTTTATATTCTAGGGCTTTTTGGAAAATCAAATAAGATGAAGGATGTAGGACTTTACAAATTATTAAGTGCCCGCAAAACCCAGCCATTCATCCAGCAAACACCACTGAGTTTGTCTGATACCACAGGAGCAGTGGCAGACACTTCGGGGTGCAGGCATGAATGAGACTTGGTCTTTTTCCATAGAATTTCCACATGGATGGGAAGCTTTGGCTAAAACACTTGCCATGCCATAGAGGAAGTTCCACCGAATTCATAAGAGATTACTACTAGTATTGCATTTAGTAGGGTGGGCTTGGTTGCTAATGGCTACCACATTAATGTCTTCGTTTTTGTAGCAGAGAACTCAGGGAGGCAATGCCATGCTGTCAAAAGGAAGGAATTGTGCTTTGGAGACAAAGGATGAGCTTGTAAGCTTATCCTCTGCCACCTGCCGACTACATGCATTTGGGGAAGCCCCTTGTTTCCTCACCTGCATCGCTGACATAGCCCTTCATCTAACCAGAAGGTTGCTGGGTTCACTGATCAGCTAACAGATGTTAAAGCGCTTTTAAAACTGTAACATACTGCACATATGTTGTGGATCATTTATTAGGAATAATAGGAGAAATTGGCAATATTGCCTTCCATGGCCATGGTCATGAATGCTGTTTAATTAAGGAGAAGGGAATGGTAATTAACATGAATAACAAGGAAATGCTATGTGTCAGACACTGCAATAGGTTTTTGCATGATAAATCTCGTGTGATTTTAATAACCCTTTGCAATAAGCACTTTCCCCATTTTGCAGATGAGAAGACTGAGAGAAGAGATTTTCCTACATTTCCCAAGGTGAACAGGTAGCATTTAGAAGAGCTAGGAGCTTCCCAGGCAGATACCTACTGCCTGGTGTGACAATGGGCAGTTTCCTTCTTCAGGCTCCACTCTCCTTTCCCACTCCCCATGGCTTTGTTTGGGAAACAGTCTCACTGTGACATTTCACTTACATTTCTTTATGATGAGACACTGGTAGAATAGAGCATCTCATTAGTCAGGTACCTGCCCAAGGACCAGCTTCTCATATAAATGGACAGGGATCCAAGGATGATGAAAACCCACTTTGCAGAGTTGGGGAGTATAGTGTGGTCCTCTGTGGGCTTGTGCGAATTTCCCTTCCTGCTTGTATCCCTTTCAGTGCATCACTGGGTAACATGGAAATGGGTAGAAAAAGTATTGATTTGACCCTGTGGTGACCTCCTTTCCCACTCCTCACCCCAACTCTTTTCATACCTGGAATCATTTTCACCCTGGAGTCAACCTGTTCTTATTTCCATGCTTTTGCATATCGATCTCTCTACTGGGATACCCTTCTGGGGCTCAGATCTCTGATGGAGACCTGTTTGTCATCTAAAACCCAGCTCAAGAAGAGTTGGCTGTATCTTTCTTTGTTTGACTGCTCCTCCAATATTCCTCCTTTGACTGTTTATCCAGCTCTATATAAGGTGTTTACTTGTCTCCCTTACTAGAAGGGACTCTCTGGGGAAAGGAGTTGTTGATTATTTTCTTCTTCATTTGCAGTCACCAGCAGATGCTTTGGGCAGAGTAGATCCTGAGGACCCATTTGCTGGATGAAGGCATAAATGAGTGCACGAGCTCCTAAGGCAATATTCTGACCAAGTTATAGACTCAGGACAGTTACTGCTCTGATGGCCTTTGAGGCACTTCTATTTTCTTCCCTGGAAATTGTCAAGAGAATTGGTACTTTTTGGTTGACTTAGAAATGCTTAGTGGAAGCTTCATATTCAAGATCTGGTGGTACTTAGCTTGGGCCTATTCAGTACAGCAAGGGAGGCCTTCCATCCAAGGCCCCCCTTTTATTTAAGTCTACATGTCTTTGTACTTTACCTGAAGGCGAAGTCAATGTCTTGGAGAGTGTGAGTCCAGGAGGAAATCCCTTTGGGCAACGTGCCACATCTCATCGTGCTCCTTTTCTGTTTTAGCGTGTCATGGAGTTATTTTGGGTAAAGCACCACTCTGGGGGAAAAGCTGTGAATAAGGATAGGGAAGAAGCCCTGCTCAGACAAGGGGGATGCTTCCTTAACTGCTGAGTTCTTTCTTTTCGCCATTGCTTTTGAGTTTTGTAGGATCTTAACAGCTTTTACTGCAAGTTCAGGGTGGGCCCTTAGAGGTTTGGGGGATGCTATAGTCTGAATGTTTGTGGCCCCCCAAAATTCATCTTGAAATATTAATCCCCACAGGTGATGGTATTAGTAGGTGGGCTTTTGGGAGGTGCTTAAGCCTTGAGAGTTTCACCCTTATGAACCAGATTAGTGCTCTTACAAAAGGCTCCAGAGAGTTCCCTAGGCCCTCCCACGACATGAGGACATAGTGAGGAGTCTGAGATCCTGAAGAGAACCCTCACCCAACCATACTTGCACCTGATCTTGGACTTCCATCCTCCAAACAGTGAGAAACAAATTTGTTGTTTATAAACTATTCAGTCTGAGGTATGTTGTAATAGCAGCCAAAATGGACTAAGACAGGGGTTGGAGTTGGAGGTTGGGGGGCATGGTAGTGTGAGGGTAGGCATAGTAAAAAATTCATGGGCCTTAGAGCGAGGTGTATGTGGGTTGAAATCTCAGCTCTGCAACTTTCTGGCCATTAAGCATGGGAAAGTTTGTTGACCTCTCTGAGGTTCATTTTCTTCATCTGTAAAATGGGAACACCACCACTTATTCTTCAGCAACCCCTAAGACTGAGAGGTGGTGCAATGCTAATACCTGCTTTCTAGAAAACCTTCAATGGATGAGGCTACTTGGTCACTGTCTCCCATGTAGTGTTGAACAATCATAAAACTTTTCCCTGAAGAGTATTTAACCTTGCTCTGGGGCGTAAAGCATCTCCAGTGAACAGCTGACTTAGAACCACCATGAAAGGAATTATGCTATTTTGATTATCCTTTATGTTAGTTGCCTTGACTTCCAAATGAAAGCGTGGCATTTCATGGTTAAAGTCCTATTTATCAGCAAAGACCTGCAAAATAATAGTGGGGGTGGGGTGAGCAGGAGAGCAGGGATGTAGGTTTGTGATGACTCTCTCTTTGGTACGAATCACCTCCTGCCTTGTTGCAAGGTGTATGCACAGATGCACAGCTGTTAGGTTCAACACTCCATTGTTAACTTCAGGTTCTGTGGGTGCTGTTTTGCCCTGAGCTATGTCAGGTTGATGGTTCAGGGCATGAGTATGATTCTTGTCAAATTTGGGATCCGGATCCCTGTGTGAACCCACATTAGAATTCAGAAAATGTATTGAGAGCAGCTGCTGTCAGGGCGACTCTCACTCAGAGTAGACAGTTGATGGCTTTTTTCCTGCTCTGTGTCTCTGAAACAGTCTTAAAAATAGCACCCTCCCCCATCCATGGGGGACAGAGGGGGAATAAACCTACCTTCTCTCTGTGGATAGTAGTCCTCCCCTCCCCTCCCATGATTATGTGTTGAGGACCAGTGATTGTGTTCTTCCTCTTCCTGGAAGCCAGCCACTGTTAGAATCTCTTATTCAGATCCATTTCGTAAAGCTTGTAGCTAGGAGCTTACCACCTGCTGACCAGAGAGAGACCGAAAGTAAATAAGTAGACAAACAGACAAGACGCTTTTAGTTGGTGAGAAGTGCTGTGCAGAGAATGAAAGAGGTGATGTAATGTGGAGGGATGGCTCTCATAGGTGATCAGGGAAGAACTGTTTGTGGAAGGAACATTTGAGCCGAGACCTAAATGGCAAGGAGAAACAGCCCTGTGAAGAAGTGGGGGAGGAGTGTCCCAAGCAGTGGACTATCTGGCACCCCGAGACAGGAGAAAGTGGGTTCTGTGCGATGATCCAAAGGAAGGTATGTGGTCTAAGTGTCAAGCACAGGGGAGAAGGAGGTAGTCAGAGAGGCAGGGAGAGGCCAAACCATGTAGGACCTTGAAGCCTTGACAAAAGTTCAAAATGTATTCTAAGAGAGCAGGGACCATTGGCAGGTTTACACAGGGGAATAGTATCACTTGATATATGTTTTGAAAAGATCATTCTGGCTGCCAAGTGGAAAATACACTCTCTCTACAGGGGTGAGAGTGTGAAAAAAGGAGACCAGGTAGGAGATGGGCAGTGGTCCTAATGCTAGGCAATTACCATTGGACTAAGGCATGTGCAGCTAGTGATGGTGGTGGGGGCTGCAGAGAGTAGGTCAGACTGCAGACAAGTTTGGCCCTGAAATCAGGAGTCTAGGTGAGGCCGTTTCATTGATACGATGATTCCATAATACTTTCCCTGGCTTCTTGAACTTTGAACTCTACTTGTCATTGGGAGCAAAAGCAATAGGGACTTTGGGTTCTTCAGCAGTTAGGTCTTTGCTTTTTATCTCCAGGTGTAACGATTCTTAGAGATCCATGGGCTGCAGAGTGAAATAGACTTGGATTGGCATCTCTGTTCCAACACTTACTGGATGACTGGGTAGCTGTTTAATTTAATATTTCTAACCCTCAGCTGCAAATTGAACTTAATAATAAAGCCTGCTTTTTACAGGCTTATGCTAAAGCATCCAGTGAAATAGTACTTGTGAAAATATCTAGCACATAGTAGGCTTTCAATGAAAATTATTTGGCCTTGACTCTGAACCATCCCCTTCAAACCTCTACCTGTCTAGAGAGGGATCAGAGGCCAGATGTTTCTGCTTAAGTCCCACCCTGTGTTAACATTGCTCTAGGAAGCAGTAGGTAACTTGGCTATTTCCCTCCTTGCAAAAACACTGAGTGACTTTGGATAAGCCCCTCTCCTTCTCTGGGCCTCAATTCCTCATCTGCAAAATGAGTAAACTGGGCTAGACAGTAGGTAGTGTAATTATTGTAGATAGTGACATGACTTCATTTGCTGCCAACAATAATTCTAATAGCAACCATCATCCAGCATGGAACACCCACAGGGGGGCAGGCAATGTGCTATGTGCTATATGCCTTACATACATGTCATATATTACCTTTAGGACAGTCCTATAAAGTGGGTACTATCATTGTTCCCATTTGATTGATGAAAAACTGAGGCAGAGAAGTGAAAGCATCAAATCTTGCTAACAATAGTAGCCAGACTCTGTGCAATTCCATTTGACAAAACCCTTTTGGGAGTTTTCAATGTGCCAGGCACTGTGTAGGCTGTACAACTGCAGGCAGGGACCTGGTCCTCAAAAAGCCCACAATTCGGAAGCCAGGGGAGCCACGAATGTCCTTGCATTCTCCCTCAGGAGGACACGCCCGCTGTGAGGAGGGTGTCTGCAGTGGCATTTCTTGGCATATGAAGCTGGTTTGGGCTGCTTCTGTCCTACAGCGCAATGTGGCCTTTCTGAATTGAGCAAATACAAAAGGTCTCCCTCTCCTGTCCGCATTCTCACGCTCCACTCCGCACTCCTGCCCCCTAGCTATTGCTTTGTTTCTGTTTCTGCTCTTCCTCTCTAGCACTAATTTCTCCTTCTTCACAGTTTTTTCTCAGTTTCTCCCCTGCATTAACTATAGAAGGAAAGTTCAGCTGGATACAAGGAGCTGTGCCTGCAGAGGGGCCTTTGTTTTGCTTGGGCCTATTTGTCAGGAGGTTGCAGGGGTGTCTCTGAACTGGGAACTGGGGCCCTTGGGTTCTCAGCTCAGGCTCTGCTACTTCTTGCTGGGTGACCCTGAGCTTATCACCTACCCTAGAGGAACCTGAATGTTTTTCTTAGAGGATGCTGCTCTGAGAGTGCTTGGGGTTACCTCTTCTATTCGCCACTCACCAGCTGTGTGACCTAGTGCAAATCACTTAGCCTCCGGCTTTGTTTATGTAAAATGAGGATGTCCATGAGGACTGTCAGGAAGATTAAGTTACATAATCCCTGTTAGGTGCTTGGCACAATGCCTGGTATACAGTAAGCTCTATATAAATATCAGCTATTAGTAATGACCATGCTGGTTAACTGCCTTAATGGATGTAAAAGCACTGTATGAATGTTATTTACTGTTTTGGTGATGATTGCCATTTTGAAATAAGAGAGAAAGAACTTTTGATAATCTTTACTTGCCAAGTCAGTTTTTTTAAAAATTAGTTTTATATTTATCTCCCTCAATAACTTGCTATTAATATTATATGAACTCCTTCTAGAACATTATTGTTCCAGAATCTGGGGCAGCAAAGGCCATCCCGTGCCTTTCTATACGCAGAAATGGGAAATCAGGCAAAAGGCTGTGAATTTCATTTTACCCTTTGCTTCTCACATTGAACTTGATCCTTCACATCTAAATGAACTGAGTGGCTGAGCTTTGAATTCTTTCACCAATGGCTCTAGCAAGCCAGTGTACATTGTGATGAAAATGAACCAACCCTCCTTAGAAAAGTAAAATGCAACTCAGTGGAAGGAAGAAATTAAAGAGAAAAGAAAAAGCAGTAAGGAGAAAAATATACTCTGGCAAGATGTCATTCTGTTTATCATTAAAATCTGGTGACAAGAAAAAAAAACACACACAAAAAACCACCAGAACACGTACATGAATATATCGCGCTATCGGGGGAAACCTTCAGGAGAACGGCTCTGGTCACAGGGCTGTAACGTTTTGTGTTGGACCTAGGAGTCTTTCTTGAGAAAGGTAAAAGTGAAATGCTTTGAATGCTGAAATTGGAGAAAAATAATAATAGCTTTCAGGACAGCTGTGTTATTTCATGCTCTTCTAGGTGGTGTCTGTGTTCTCGGGAAGAGGATTTTGACCTGCTCTGTATTGGATACATCCTATATAATAAAAGCATAGTATGCAGATTTTCCCCTAAACTGGGAGCTGTCTGGGAGTTTGGCCAGGGGGTGGGGCCGGCCAGAGGAAGGAGTGGAGGCCTCCTGCCAGTGGCAGCAGGCAGCTGAAGGAAGGGAGTGAGGGACCAGTTGATAGCCAGCAGCCACTAGGAAGCCTACCAGTGCATGAATTTCATGCAGTGTGGCTCTTGTAGAATAATAAACACTGTTATTGCCTGCCTCCTGCACGTAGAACACAGTAGCCTCTGTCCTTAAGTCTGTGAATCAGCTAGGACACAAGCAGAGGTCTCAGAACTGTCCAGCCAAATACCAGCCTTCATAATGAAGAACTCCTGACCCTGAACATTCCAGGGATGTCTCAGAAACAAAGCAGTTATCCACTGAGGCTGAGTGAGCACCTGCTGTTCTCTGGTTTAAGATACACTGGCGGGGCAGAGAGCTGACCAGCTGTATGTTCAGCTTATCTCTGTTCTTGAGAGAATGCTTTCTTATGTATCCTCTTCTCCACCATAGATTATGATAAGCATGTCAGGGGCTGTATCATTAAACAAATTCCATTCAACAGAGCATTTATTGAGGGCCTACTGTGTATAGGGGGGGACTTTGCCAGGTGCTATAGTTTCCTGTTCCTCCCATGGAAGCAGTGGTCCTCACACTTTAGCATGCTTTAGACTCTCCTGGAGGGCTTGTTACAGCTCAGGTCACTGGCTCGGACTCAGTAGATCTGGTGGTGGGCATTGGTGTGAGAAGGGAGATGGCAAGCATTTCCATTTCCAGTGAGCTCCCAGGTGGTTCTGATGCTGCAGGTCCAGGATCACTTTGAAAACCACTGTCATAAAGAACTCCTGGTGCTTCTCAAGGGAAGAAGTACAGACAGTGGGTTCTTATAAAAATCAGACTATGAAGATGGAGGCATAAAGAAAAGGCACCAGCTGAGAGAGAAGAAAGCAATTTTTGCACAGTGGGCCATCAGAAAGGGGGCAGAGAGGTGGGGGCATGAGCAGGAATCAGGCAGGTGATAAAAGATACAGAAGGACGTTTCTCTGAAAGATAGCAGGTTAGGAGGATAGAAAAAGATGCTATAAAATTTCCTGCTCTTCCTTTTCTTCCCTGACCCTGGGGAATGAAAGGCAGCAAAGGGTTAGATCCAAGGAAATCTCTCCCTTTGACTTTAAAAGCTCCAATTTCTGCTTTCAGGTGGGCCAGGGATGAGACTGCAATTTTAATGGCGGTGCCCATCTTGCCCAGATCAAGGATGAAGCAACTCTATTTCCTGCAGAAATAAAAACATCATCACTCAGTGCCCTTAGGGAACCTCAAAGGAATTAAAAATGGAATTAACAGTTCATCTGGAAACCTTCTTTTCAAAAATCATATGCTTAGCTCACTGTTCCATGAAACTGTTTCTGAAACACCAGCTTAATGCGCCTGACATCATATTCCTGATTCCCCCCATCTGACTGCAGGGAGAAGGACAGCTAATGGCAGGGGATAAATGAGGTGTGGCTACAGCTTGGCGGGAGAGATGAAGAGGGCAAGGGCATGACCCCTGCCCCACTATGGACAAGCCATCTTGTGGAGGGGGTGTCCATGGCCACCTCCTTCAGGGGGTGGAGCTGACAGAGGAGGCTCCTGAAGGAATGGCTGTAACATTGGCTTGTGAAGGGTGGTTAAGATTTAGACAGGCAGAGAGGAGAGAGGAACCAAGGTGAGCAACGATACAGTGGTTGACAGGGCCAGTCCCATGTTGAGAATTGAGAGGAGGTATGTTTAACAAGAATCCTGTAAAATCAAATAGGAAAGTCTATAAGGAAAAGAAGGTGGAATGTACTTTCTCTAGTTCAAATGAATTACTTGTAATTGTCTGAATGTGACTATATATATATATATATATATATATATATATATATATATATATTCCCCCTCTATACCTTTGCACAAGCTGTTCCCTTTTCCTAGAATTCCATTCCATACATTCTAGCAACCCTCTGCTAGGCTCCTATTGTGCCTTATATTTCCTTCTAGCATAGTATTTAACACTGGAATTCTCTATTTATCTGTCTCTTTCACTAATCGCTTTTCCATCCACTCAATCAATCATTTATTCATTCATTTAACAAATACATACTGAGGGTTTGACTGTATGCCAGAAATTCTGCTATACCTTAGGAATATGAGACAAACTAAAGTGCCCTCCTTCATAGACTCATAGGCCAGTGGGAGAGATAGGCAGTAAACAGGGAAATACTAAAATGGATATATCATTAAAATTTTTCTCAGTGTTCCTGTGAACTCTTCAGGGAAAACAGTGGAAAAACCAGGTCAGAGGGAAGAGCATGAGCAAAGGGTACTAGTTTCTGTGGTTCATGGTGCCTTCCTATCTTCATGCTTTTAAGGATTATCTCATCCTTTTCACTGCTTTGATGCTGTTCAGATGATGGAAGGAGACAAAAGCTGCAAACATCAGTCCTTTGCAAGCACATCGATACTTGATCTCATAGCATTGCCTTTTGCAAGCTCTGCTAAACGTGAGTAGAAGTAGCTTGCTTCCCTTTGATGCCAATGCTAAGCTTAGAGTTGTTTTATCTGATTCCATTGCAGGACACTTGGGAAAGCTAGAGAGTAAAATTCTTCTGTCCACCCTGATGTGGCATCTTAACCAAACAATAAGGAATTGGCCTCCATAGAGAAAGACCTGGGAGGAGAGAAGTATGGGGCTGCCCATTGTTAAATATTGAAAAAAAATCACTTGTGGAATTATGATAAAGAGTGATGGTGGTGATGTGGGTGAGCCTAATCTTCCAAATGTAAAAAAAAAAAAAAAAAAAAAAAAGCCATTACAAAGGGAGTCTCTGTCCCTGGGTACCCAAAGATTCTTGAGAAAAAGGGAAGTGTTAAACAGAGAAATTATAGGAATTAGTGGATCTTTTTTAATGATATAGTTTCCATTTAGTGAACATTTACAATGAACTGGCTACTTTATATGCATCAGCTCACAGGAGTCCCATAGCATCCCTATAAAGTAGTGTTATCACCGTCTTAGAGATAAGTGTGAATACAATTAAGTCACTTGCCCAGGGTCTCACTTTTAGGAGATGGTCTGGTGAGGGTCAGATCAGATTAAACCTGATAGTAAAGCTTAGGTTTTTCACAGTCTTCATATCATAGCTTAGTACCATGTTCAGTAAATGTGATGAAATGACAGAACAAATAACATATTTTCACAAAGTGATGTGCAGATGAATGGAGACGTTTACATATTCTGGCCTTTCTACCCAGAAAATGGAATAACTTAGAGGCTGTCAGATCTATAATGACTGATTTTTACTGAGGGAGAAAACCCTAAAATTATTGATACTGTTGATAGAGTTCAAAGGAAGGCAAATGTATCCCTATAGAAAAATTTCTGCACAAGCACAAGTAATCATTATTTCATCTATTCCCCAATCCATCTATCCAATCTTTCATTCATTCACCCCCCTAGTCATTCATCCATCCATCCACCCACTAACCCATCTATCCAGCCTTGTTAGCATCTTCACATTCTTATCTTCCTTTTTCTTTGGCATCATTATCACCCTGGTCACATTCTCATTCCTTCTTTTCTAAAGGTGTCTCTTAAAGTGTCTTCATCTTGCAAGCTTTCATCCTTTTACCACCAGATCGAACATCTTGAAAGCATGGATTTTACTGTATTGCCTTCCTGCTCAAACACCTTCAATGGCTCCCCATTGTTCCTAGGGTCAAGATTATGGGTCCCAACATGAGTCAAGACTACTTCTTTGTAGCTCACTGCTCCATCACCACATCCCACTTACAATTTTCTGAACTTGGCTCGTGTTTTCCTATTTCTGTGCCATTGCTCAAGCTGTTTCTCTTCCTGGGGATTCTCCATTAGGTCCTCTTTACCTTCAGATTCCTACCTTTTCTGG